>JAODAL010012128.1:0-96714 GCA_025379985.1 Phyllomedusa bahiana | reverse complement strand
AGGTTAGTTTTTCTCTTCTATTTTTTATTATGCCCCAACAGACTAACAAGCTTTTTTTAGTCATGGAACACCCCTTTTATTATTTATGCACAGAGATTTAATGTATTAATGGGCAATAACATGTAACTATTATTTTTGACAACTTTTCCTAATCAGCTGTTGTGAGGGTACATGAAAAATAATATTTTGTCCATTATACAACTTGTATCTGGTATTTATCAGCAGTTGTGTCACTTTGCATGTTCCACTTCTAATTATTAGTTTTCCATGAACTCAGAGTACACAAATACTATATTATTGGATATATCCATAGACAGCACACATGTAGAAGAGGAGATCTTGCTCCCCTGCCTTTCTTACACACATAAGCAGTAAAAGCATGGAGGACAATATACAGTACTGTACAGGACTGAAAAGCGTTACTGTGAATCCAGCACTGGGATTATGGAGCAGAACACTAAAATAAGCATGAGGGTCTATATGTGTCTCTTTTTCTCACTATAGCTCTTTCTTGTACATCCTCCCCCTTCCTTCTCCATTGACATATGGGCTGTAGCTGAAACCTGATACTTCAGTAAACTGGTATTCCTTTTTCATCTCTGCTTCTTGAAAGATGAATTTTATTAGTGAGTTGAAAGTGAGTGATGTAGGCAGGATCATAGTTGTCTGATAAGTGGAGAAAACATAATGCTTTAAAAAACGTTCAGTGAGAGGGGAAGAGTGATGAACAATGACTTTTGTCTGTTGATAAACCTTTATATTTTAAGAGCTTCAACTGATTCATTTCAGCCTCAAGACAGGGAAAAGTAACATACGGGGCGACATGTCAGAAAAGAGGCACCGCCACGCCCTTTTTAAGGCACATTAAATGAGTGTATAGTTCGCTCGAATGTAAGAACCTTAATATGTGGGTTCATAAATCTGGGATTTGGTATGCCTTGCTTAGCATAAGATAGCATTTCTTATGTGCATAACTTAGGTGCATTCAAAGGTGTCATGCCTGGCGCAAACTAGTTTTTGTGTACGACTGTTCATACATATATAGAATAGGGCCACAACAGTTTTTTGGCGAAAAAATACACCAAAATCTGACATGTTACTACTCACTTTACTGGCATTCACAGCTGACTGAGTTTATACTATCTTAGTATACAAAGCGCTGGTAAAGTACATTCTGCATTCCATGCTATCATGTGTGAGTATGTTAAGTTATTAAGTCCTAACAAAGTTGTCAGATATGGGGCAGTCCTGGTGAGGGATAACTGTATCTGAAATGGTTAAAGTACACATGATGCTGACTGTCGAAACCTTGTATGTACAATGGAAAGCAGAAGTTTTCACACACTATATAAAAAGACACATATGCATGTTTTTCTCCTCACTATTTGACATGAAATCAGAATAAACCTTACCTATTTTAGGTCAATTAGGATTACCCAAATTATTTATAATTGTTATTTACTAGTGTTCTTTCTTTGCCAAATGTCAGAATGAGAAAGATATTTTTTAAGGCATTTTATTACTTTCTGCAAAGTCAAAAGTTTACATACATTTCATTAGTATGTGGTAGCATTGCCATTAAACTGCATAACGTGGGTCAAATGTTTTAGATCTTCTTCCACAAGCTTCTCACAATAGTTGGTAGGAATTTTGGCCCATTCCTCCTGACAGAACTGGTGTAGCTGAGCCATGTTTGTAGGTTGCCTTGCTTGCACCTGCCTTTTCAGCTTTGCCCATAAATTTTCAATAGGATTGTGATCAGGGCTTTGTTATGGCCACTCCAAAATATTGACTTGGTTATCCTTAAGCCACTTTGTAACCAGTTTGGCAGCATGCTTTGGGTCATTTTCCATTTGGAAGACCCATTTCCACCCAAGCTTTAACTTCCTGGCTGACATATTAGATGTTGCTTCAGTATTGCCACATACTCTTCTTTCCTTTCTGATGTCAACTATTCTTAGGATTCCAAGCGACTCTCTTTTTCCTCCAAACGTAAAGATGGTCATTATGGCCAAACAGTTCAAAGCATATTCATCTCTGAGACACAGAACCCGTCTCCTTCTTGAGCAGTATGATGACTGGACATTCCCATCTTGTTTGTACTTGCATGTAATTGTTTGTACAGATGAACAAGGCACTTTCAGGTATGTATAAATAGCACGCAAGGATGATCCAGACTTGAGCAAGTCCACAATTCTCTTCCTTATATCTTGGATGATTTCTTTAGACTTTCCCATGATGTTACACACATCATGCAGTGTGTTTCTGGTGTGCAATAAAATATATCCATGCCTGTGTCTCTAACTCACATGTTTCCAATAAACCTATCAGAAGCCTCCAAAGACATCATCATCATATAGACTGTCCCAAATTGTTTAAAGGCATAGTAATCCTAGTGTATGTAAACTTTTGACATTGCAAAAAGTAATAAAAGTGCTTATAAAATTCTCTCTTTCATTATTTTGGCATTTGGCAAATCTAAATATTAATCCTAATTGACCTAAAACGGGTAAAGTTTATTCTGATTTCATGTCAGATAGAAAAACAAACATATGTGTCTTTTCATATAGTGTATGTAAACTTCTGGTTTCAACTGTATAGTCTGCTGTTATTACTACAACTTTCATAAAGACTGAAGTGAATCTTCATTATTGATTCACTATTCAGAAAAGCATCACAAGTCTTTCTGTTATAAACTGAACAATAATTTCTGTTAAGATAAAGTATCTTGAACAATTATAAATATTCAGGGCAGGTTTGGAGCCTGATAATGTACTTTCTAATGGTGTCATTCATCGTACCATAGAATATACTGGGAAACTGTAAAAAATATTCTAAGTGGGGCAAAAAATGTTTAAAAAGTACTTGCACTGTGTTTGCTAGTGTTTTGCTTTTATGGAATTTAATGGTGTTATCTGTATTCTACAGGTTGATACAAATCCAGCAATACCAAACATTTACAGTTTTAATTATATTTTGGTACAAAAAAAAAATTAAAAATATTTTCTATTTTTGAAATTTGCATTGTGGCTCATTTTCTGTGACCAATACCTTTTTTGTCCTAATACTTGGATTTGAGTGAGGGTGCATTTTTTGCAGGCTGAAGTGTGAAAAAAATAAATACCGAAACAACAGACAAAACTTTATTTAAATAAACACTCCCAAACACCAGCTCTCATTGACCATTTTTTTAAAGAAATAGATCCATTGCTAGTCCAATGTAGTTCACCGAATCTATCGTAGTCCAAAACGGGAACCTAAAAATAAAAAAAACAGAAATCCTACAGAAACCCTAGGGGATGGGACATCACCCAGCTCTCCTTGATACTGGAGAGCAGGCAATGCTGGTTGTCTGCTGTAGGGGATAGGTTGCTGCCCAGGTTTCCTGGACGCTAGATGATGTCCCCTCCCCTCCAATCTAATCTCCCTCTCCACCACATCTCCCTTTCACCCTACCACACCTACCCTAAACCCCCTTAAATCCACTCCCATTCAAACCCAGTTCCCCCATTTTGAACACCTCACATCACCACTGAAACCCCACACTCTGAACACCCTCTCTCTGAACACCTCTCTCCCACTCTAACCCACCTCCTTAACCACTCTAACACCCTTTTCCCACTATAACCTACTTTTCCAATGACAACCCATCTCTTCTACTATAATGTACCTCTCCCGCTATAACCCACCTTTCCCTCTCCCACTATAACATTCCTGGCATGTGACAGGAAGCTGTCAGAAGAATGCAGGGATGTTAGGGAAGGAGGTATATCTAACTTCCCCTAACGTCCCTCTGTACTCCACTCCATATGAGGCCACTACTCCCCACCTGTCCCCCCGATCCCTCTCCGAAGCACCGGGGAAGGGAAAGGTCAGGGGACGGAGGCAAGCTATTAAAGGCTGGAGGCAATCACCTACCTCTGCCTACCTGTAATCCCGTCCCTGGCTATAGGAATGCAGGGTTTAATAGGCAGATCATAGGCAGGATGTAATAGGAGAGCCATCATTGTACTCTGTTCTGCTTAATATTGTTTTTTCTGAACAATGTACAAGTTATTACACCCCTGAGTGGTTAAGTTCCCTTGGGGAACTAGAAGTACAAGTAAAGAAAAGTTTTTAATGTTAAAAATATAAGAAAAATTACAGATTTAAAACATCTCCTCTTGCCATTTTGCAAATAAAATGAAAATAAAAAATTACAGATTTAAAACACCCGTTCTTGCCATTTTACAAATAAAATTATACATAATAAGTATCATGGTAAATGCCATATGGAAAAACTATGTACTAATTGATTTTTTTAATTATTATTTCACATACCCAAAAAATTAAAATAGAAAGTGATCACAATATCAACAGAAGACTAAAATTCAGGCAACAAAAAAAGAGAGTCTTTTTAAGGTAAATAAATGGAAAAACAAGTAAGTGGTCACAAAAAATGGTGCTGCAGTATGAATTTAAAAAAATAAAAACATTACTGAAATATAATAAGAACTTTTAAAATTTGGTATCACAGAAATAGTAACAACCCGTAGAACACCGATTGATTTTGGGTGTACATTTTTGGTGTATTTTGCACCAAAAACTGTTGTAGAACTATACTACATGGTGGGCCATTTATATGGATACACCAAAATCAGTTTTATTGTGTCCACATTTTGGAAAATCCAACACTGAACCTGTTTCATGAAAGCAGTTTTCTAACTATAGCATGGGAGATGAGAGGTCTTATAGGGTGTCTTGCACTGAAATCTGCTACAATGACCCGGGTATTGAGTTCACCAGACATCAACACAATTTCTATCCGCTCCTCATGTGTTAACCTCACAACATGTCAATGGCTGTAAACAAAGAGAAACTTGTAAATAACTCATGAAAGAATAAAGTTACTTTAAAACCAAACACACCAGTGTTTTTCTTGTGAAATTCTCAATAAGTTTGATGTGTTATATGACCCTCTTCCTATTGGAAAAAATAAAGTTGGATCCAAAATGGCCGACCATTCCCATTTTATTTAGGTGTATCCATATAAATGGCCCACCCTGTATATATGTATGAACAGTCGTATAACAAAGCTAGGCACAGTTTGTGTCTGGAACAACACATTTGAATACACCTAAGTTATGTGCCTAGATATGCCAGCTATGTGCCTAAGATATACTATGTGCCTAAGTTATGCACCTAAGAAATGCTATGCAAGGCATACCACATGCCAGATTTAAGAACCCACATATGACAGGTTCATACATTTGGGCGCACTATACACTGATTTGCCTTTAGATGTGCCTTAAAACTGGCATGGCGGCGCCTCTTTTTTGACATATCACCCAGAATGTCATTTTTTTTAAACAGTGAACACCATAAAATATTATTCTTATTATTATATTATTCTTATATTCTTCACAAAAGTAGTGCAATTGTGTTTTTTTCATGTTCCACCCAACAACAAAAAATGTTCTTGGTTTCCCAGTAAATTGTATAGTACAGTCAGTGGTATCATTAAAAAGTAAATCTTGTCACACAAAAACCAAGCTCTCATACATCTAGGTAGACAGAAAAAATAAAAAATTATGTCTCTTGAAAAGTGGGGAGAAAAAAATGAAGGCAATGTACATCAAAAACTCACTGTGGCTATAAGGGGTGATACCGCACTGAAAACATGTTATGGCTGGAAAATACATGTATTTCTGCATGTGGTACTCATACTCAGTACTAAATAAACTGGCATGTTCTTAATGCTTTGTTTCCATTCTGTATCATTTGCATAACATTGATATGTTTATTGATTCTGTAATTTCATATTTCCAAGACTTTTCCCTCTTGCTGTTATAATTTCATAATTGATACATGAATGTATTGATTTTTTTTTTTACGGTCCTAACCTTCCTATATAGATTTGATGTTTCCAATACGTTTTCCACTCATTATGTTTAGAGCCATGTGTTGTTGAAGAAAAATTATTTTTTAGTCTCAACACTAAATATTGCATGGATCAACAATGGGTTAAAAATAAGGGTCCCATATTTTAATTGCTTTAAGCACTTTTCAGAATTGCTATTTTGTACACATCAAGCTCCAGAGTCACTAAAAATATTTCTCTTAGGATTACTGTGATGCTTACATTTTTTTAAGTTATCAAGAATTCAAAAATCAAACAGAAAACTAATATCCTTCTGACAATTTGAGCTATGAATCCCCATTACAAACTTGGAAAATATATCAGCTAAACCTACTTTACCATTTAAATAACACAAAAAAAGAATTTTGAAAATATAATGAAGAAATAGCATTTGTCCCACAATGGACAATCCATCCTCAAAGCTAATTAAAGAACTTTAATTAAAACTTCAATTAGGTCTCGCTCATTTAATGCCTAGCTGTAAACCATTGGGGCTGTTAAGCGCTTTACTGTGAGTATGCAGTAAAATATTCTGCAATGTGAGTCCCTGAATTTACATTCATTACAGACAATTTAGCAGATTAAGTAGTTTATGACAAATGAAAATGTGGTGATCAAATTCAATGTCTGTTGTTTGAAATGGATTGAATTTCTAGCTGCATTTTTCTCATTTTTGTTACATAAATTATCTGAAATGCAATTTATCATATGTGTTCATGCTAAAAATTCAGTAAAAATAAATGATAAAAACTATTGGGGAATGTGACCGAGCTTAGCTTAGTCAAAGGTCAACACCAGGTGACATGCTATTCTAATTACTTTTCTTTTATTTCTAGCCTATCTATAGGACAGAAGTGGCATATGGGGGCCAGGAGGATCGTCTTTTTATCGTCTTTTATTTGAGTAACTGATCTTTTTTATAAAACACCTTATTCGCCATGCTCACTATTGCTATCTACCTTGCAGCCATCTGCCTCCTCTCCTACCACCCAATCATGCTCCCTTAGAATCTTATCCATATCAGTTCCTCCCTCCTTTCCTCACATATGTATACCCACACACTATTTTCCCTTTTTAACTACCCCAAAGCATCTGCTTACATAGTGTCGCACAAAGGCAGCTCATATACATCACTGAACCATCTGCTGTCACTGTTGATTCTCCTGCTTCTTGCTGCTGGGGACATCGCCCCTATCCCAGGCCCACCGTCCTTTACCGCTAATCCCCCCCTCCTCTTCTGCCTCCCATAGAAACCCTGCTAACCTGCTTGCTGTTAGTACGTCTTTTCCTGCCCCTCTAAAGTGTGCACTGAGGAACTCCCGATCTGTCTGTAACAAACTCACTGCTGTTCATGACCTGTTCCTTTCTAACTCCCTTAACCTGTTAGCGCTCACAGAAACTTGGCTCCAGGAATCCGACACTTCCCTTGCTGTGCTCACCTATGGCGGCCTATGCTTTATCTATACCCCTAGAACTGAGAACAGGCAGGGTGTAGGAGTTGACATACTTCTTTCTCCGCACTACACTTACCAGGTCATTCCTCCCACACCCCTACTCACTTTCCCCTCCTTTAAGGTCCACACTATCAGACTCTTTTGGCCATACCCCCCGGCTCACCCTACCAGTTTCTGGATCATTTTGCGGTGTGGCTCCATCATTTCCTCTCTACTGAAATGCCTACACTCATCATGGGTGATTTCAACATCCCCATTGACAACCCCATGTCTCCTTCCACCTCTCAGTTTCTTTCATTAAAGGGGTTGTCTCACTACATCTTTTCATCTTACCTCAGTCCTGTTTTCTTGGTTTTATTTTGAATTCAAGGGCTTGTTTACTGTCTTCTACTAGGCTGCGTAGAAGCCAGGTCTGTAGTTATAGCAACCAGCACTGGCAGCCTATAATGATCGATCAAACAGTTCTGTAGATATAGCGACCTGAGGAGCTGATGCAGCCCATACAAGAGGGGATATCTAGGAATAGGTAGGATACTGTTAATGGGCATATATTGCAAAGTGACTTGTTTTTGAAAGATCTTTAACATAAAAAGAAATCCTTGCAGCGAGACAACCCCTTTAACATCGTCTCTTGGCTCTCACAATTTACAAATTCTCTCACCCACAAGGATGGGAACTCTCTTGATCTGGTCTTCTGTCATCTATCGTCAATTTCAAACTTCACTAATTCTCCTTATGCGCTCTCTGATCATAAACTTATCTCCTTCACGATCACTATTTCTCAGCCTTCTCTGGACACACCTACCATCACACATTCAGAAATATCCGCTCCATTAACACTCAGGAACTCATAGACACCTCACTGTCCCCAATTTCCTCCGTCTCCTGTCCTGACCTGGCTGTCAAACAATACAACAAACTCTCTTAACCACCCTTGACATACTGCCACCACTCTCACACTTCACCACCAAAGTAAGATGCCGCCAGCCTTGGCACACACTTCACACTCGCCATCTGCAACGATGTTCAATGTGTGCTGAACACTTGTTGAGAAAGTCTATTGTACCTGTAGACTTTCTCCACTACAAATTCATGCTCAGGACTTACCACACTGCCCTTCACTGCGCCATTCAAGAATAATTCACCTCCCTCATCTCAGCATTACACAACAACCCAAAATGACTGTTTCACATTTTCCACTCCCTCCTCAGGCCTAAAGCTCAGGCTCCAGTCACTGACCTCTGTGCTGAAGACCTGGCTACTCACTTCAAAGACAAAATCAACAGTATCTGGCAAAACATCACATTGCAATCCCCAAGTAATATGCATCCTGTTCTTCACTGCACATCCTCTAGTCTGCTTGCTGCTCTTTACTTGAAGAAAGAAGAAGTATCCAGGCTTCTCTTGTCTGCTAACCCCACCAACTGCTTTAGTGACCGCATTCCCTCCTATTTTGTTCAGTCTATTTCTCCAGCTGTCATCTCTCACCTAACTGCAATCTGCAACCTCTCTCTTTCTATTTGGGTCTTTCCTTCTTCGTTTAAACACACTGCTATAACTCCGTCCTTCGCTGCTAATTACCAACCAGTCTCTAACATGCCCTTCATCTCTGAACTCCTAGAACGCTTGGTCTACCCTCGCCTAATCCACTATTTCTCTGCTAACTCTCTCCTTCATCCTCTACAATCAGGTTTCTGCACTTTACACTCCACAGGAAATTCTCTAGCTAAAGTCTCAAATGAACTCTTCACTGCTAAATTTCAGGGCAAGTATTTGTTGTTGCTTCCTCTGGATCTCTCTGCAGCATTTGACACTGTTGATCACCATCTTCACCTCAGCATGCTCAGTGCCATTGGCATCCAGGACACCACGCTCTCTTGGTTCTCATCCTACCTCTCTGACCTCTCCTTCAGTGTCTCATTTGCAGGTTCTACTTCTTCTCCTATCCCTCTTGCTGTTCAGGGTTCCTCGGGGATCGGTTCTTGGTTCTCTCCTCTTTTCAATCTACACAGCCCCCACTGGATAAGCCATCAGCAGTTTTGACTTTCAGTACTATCTCTACGCTGATGACACTCAACTATACACCTCTTCCCGAGAAATCACTCCTGCCCTGCTACAAAACACCAGTAACAACCTGGCCGCTGTCTCTGACATCATGTCCTCTCTTAAACTAAACCTCACTAAAACTGAACTTCTAGTCATCCCACCTTCTACTAACCAGCCCCCCTCTGCTATTTCTGTTTCT
Organism: Phyllomedusa bahiana; assembly: GCA_025379985.1. Lineage (NCBI taxonomy): Eukaryota > Metazoa > Chordata > Amphibia > Anura > Hylidae > Phyllomedusa > Phyllomedusa bahiana. The sequence goes on along the minus strand of JAODAL010012128.1, from coordinate 87,116 downwards.
GTGTGTGGTACCACCATAAATCCTAGGCAGCAGGCCCGCTATCTTGGGGTTATACTAGAATCTGATCTGTCCTTCACTTCCTACACACAATCCCTTGCCTGATCCTGTCACCTGCACCTCAAGAACATCTTCAGAATTCATCCGTTTCTCACTGTGGAAACAACTAAAACTCTCATTGTGGCTCTCATTCTTTCTAGTCTTGACTACTGTAACTCCTTGCTTATCGGTCTCCCTCTCTACAAACTCTCCCCTCTCCAATCTGTCCTGAATTCAGCAGCCAGGCTCATCTTTCTTTACAGCTGCTATACTGATGCATCTACCCTATGTCAGTCAGGACACTGGTTGTCCGTCCAGTACAGAATGCAGCATAAATAATTCCTCTCACCCATAAAGTTCTCCACAGCGCTGCACCCCCTACATCTTCTCCCTCATCTCTGTCTACCACCCTACCCGCTCCCTCCACTCTGCTGCTGATATAAAACTACAGACCACAATCATCTGAACCTCCCATTCCTGTCTCCAAGATTTCTCATGTGCAGCACCAGCTCTCTGGAACATCCTACCACGCACCATCAGGCACAATCCTAACCTTCATAGTTTTAAGAGTGCCCTGAAAATACATCATCTTAAGCAGGCCTACCAAGATCCCTAATTGCTCCCTACACTAGGGCACCCACAGGCACTAAACTGGGTGAAACATGGCTGGACCATTGTAAATTTAGCACATCTCTCCCTGCATCTTAACCATACACCCTAATAGATTATAAGCCCTCACGAGCATGGCCTTCATATCTTGTGTCTCATCTGTAAGTAGCTTTTATTGTGTAATGTCTGTCTTTTTGTCTGTAATTATACCCTCTAAATTGTAAAGTGCTGCGGAATTTGTTGGTGCTATATAAATAAAGATTATTATTATTATGCACATGTTTGTAATGCTCCAAAGCTCCACAATGTGCCAAACACACAGGTGAGGAACTTTAGACGCCATTTTTGAGCACACAAAAACACTTTCATAGATTCAGGCACATTATACACTAAAAATCAGACGGGAAAATTCACTTTGCCCCTCTCTATTATCATACATGTCTCCGCAGATTTGCACATTTCATTTAGTAACAAAGAACTAATATAAATGCAAAGAAAGTCAGATAGGCAATATTATGAAACAGGATGAAACAACTGAGTTTGAGAATAATGTAATAAATAATGTATAAAAAGGCCTTCATACGTCAACTATTTACTTTATCTTGTTTTTATATATTGTGCTTTTCCTTAAAGGGGCTGTCTCACTACATTGATTCATCTTACTTCAGTCCTGTTTTCTTGGTTTCACTTTGAATTCAGGGGTGTGTTTACTGGCTTCCACTAGGCTGCAGTAGAAGCCAGGTCTGTAGCTATAGCAACCAGTGCTGGCAGCCTATCAGGATAGATCAAACAGATCTGTAGCTATAGCGACCCAAGGAGCTGATGCAGCTCATACAAGAGTTGACATCTTGGAATTGGTAGGACACTGTTAATGGACATATACTGTATTGCAAAGTGACTTGTTTTTGCAAGATCTTTAATATAAAAATCAATCCTTGTAGTGAGACAACCCCTTCAAGTACTTAGAATTGTCTTTAAACTGTATACAAGACATAGAAAGTATTTCCCAGCAAGAAAAAACATTTTCAAGCAAAGGAAGGCCATGGATCTTGTCCATAAAATTCTCAATGAACAGCTGGTATTCACAGTAGATGTTATGTCACGCCAAACATTTCCCTTTTGTAATTTACAGGAGTCGGTGGTACAATACACTACTAAAAAAGTGAATAAAGTTTTTTGGTAACTGCACTGATATCTGTATTATTTGCCCTATAGGTATTATGATAAGTGTTTTCTATAATATTGTTGACCTCTACTTCACCCTTGTGTTCAGCTAACAGCTTCTGCACATGTTTGTAAAATGTGTATAGTCATGATGCTTTGCAGAAATGTAAACAGTACCTGCCACTCAGAGCCTTGGCGGGAGTTTCCATGACAACACAAGGGTGGAAGTAGAGAAGGAGGCTATATAAGTTAGGAAAATGTAATGTTCTGGGCTCTCTAATATCCACCTTTAGAGTATCGGTGTCATCATCTGCAGGTGTCAGAGGTGCAATCCATCGTTCCACCTTGACGTAGGCTAGGCTGTCCCAGTGTTCTGGGCACAGCTTTAACCCCTATCTTCCCTGGCCGCATGGGAGTGGAGCAAGAAAGAGGTAGCTATGCAAGAGACTTTGCTGAGGAACATTATCCTGCCTTAGTCTACTGAGTTGCTGCGACTGTAAGAACTGTGTTGTAACATGAATGATTACCACTGCTAAATGTATACCATCTTGCCTTTGGCCTTAAAGAGGCCTAAAGATGATTGAAACCTGATAACCCCTTTCATCTACTGCCACCTTATCTTTCACCGCACATCAAGGCACCTCACACACCACCTACCATAGGCAGCTGAGAGAGAGACCAACTACAGAGTGTGCCCCGGGGGAACACAACTACCATCAGTGTAACCAGGCCCGGACTGAGAACCTGTGCGACCGGGCATATGCCCGGCGGGCCGCCCAGCCGGGACACATGTGGGCCGCCCTAAGTTAGGCTTGCGCAGCGCTGCTCACCTGAAAGAAGCAGTGCTGCGGGGGAATCAGCTTCTGGCCCGCCGCCACGGGCCGCTAAGGCAGTGTGATACGCGGCCGGGCCGGCACTTTGACATGCGGCCGGGCCGTAGATGAGCCGCACGCAGCAAGAAATATAAGTCCAGGCAAGATTCCAGACTCTAGGAGGCGCAGCACACAGTTTATTCATGGGGGCTGCGGGCCTGCGGCCACTACAGCCGGCCACCGCGGCCCGCAACTGCCACACTTGGGGAATCTGTGACTGCTGCGCTGCCAGTGTCAGTCACTTATAGAGGCGGGATGCGCCTGCGGCCACTACACAGAGCCGCCAGCTGCCGCGCCACAGCTGAGGGCCGCCGCAGTGAGCAGGGATGCTCTGCAGCGGCCTGAGTTAGCAGCAAGTGTATAAATCTGGCTCAGGCCACTACGGAGGGGCCTCCGGCCGCCCCGCCTGCAATTGAGGGCCGCTGTGAGCCGGGATGCTCTGCAGCGGCCATAGGCTACTCTCTTCTGGATGGCATGGTGATGATCACATGGCAGGAGGCAAGGCAAGACGTGAACGCAGGGAGGGGGGAGCGTGGAGGCCAGCTAGCTCCCAGTGAACAATAGAGACGCTCACTGGCTCCACCTCCCCAGTCCTGCAGCCTTACCCACGCTGAACGCGACTCTGCCTCTCCTGGGAGCCGGCTCAGCTCCTGCAAGATTGCCTCTAACAGTAAGTAGCTTGTAGCTTCACTGATTGGTCTCTTGCCACTTGTCAGCCTGGTAGTAGGAAGGCAAGGCCCAAGGGAAGTAGGTACATAGCTACCAACCTCTCTTGGGCCTTGTTCTCCTACATACCTTCTCCTACATACCTCCCTTGGTGCCCGCCCGCCTGCCTACGTAGCTCCCTTGGTGCCCGTCCACCTGCCTATGTACCTCCCTTGGGGCCCGTCTGCCCGCCTACGTACCTCCCTTGGTGCCTGCCTGTCTGACTACGTACCTCCCTTGGTGCCGGTCCGTCCGCCTACCTACCTCCCTTGGTGCCGGCCCGTCCGCCTATGTACCTCCCTTGGTGCCTGCCCGTCCGCCTACGTACCTCCCTTGGTGCCTGCCCGCACGCCTTCGTGGGCTGCCCGCCCGCCTATGTGGGCTGCTGGGACCTGTGTGCCAGGGCTGCTTTTGAGTCCAAGTCCGGCCCTGATTGTAACGGGTTTCCCTGTGATCCACACATCAGGTTGCGGATGCACTCGCATGTCTGTCCCGTACTCATCTCACCTTTGCCTGTTGCCGGGCGAGTAGCCGCCCAACAGTACAGTTAAATTTAAAGGGCCAGTGCGCCGGTGATTTATTTTCACTGGGCGCTGACCCTATTTAGGTCCGGCCCCTTCCTTGGTTTCCTGACGAATCGATAGTGCCTTAGAGCCTTGAGAGGAAGCGTTCCTATAGTAATGATTGATTATTCCATGTACTATACCGTTTGTCTCTGTCCCTTGACCACAAACCTTTGCTGTCTATTCTGACCTTCCTGCCTATTCCCAACTACAAGTTTTCTTCATATTTTTGTACCACACTGCACCTTGGTCGCCACCACAAGCAAGTCACGTCAGTAGTAATGACCTGTTAAGTGTTCACCGGCAGCAAGTGCAACCTGCTTTGCGGCAGGCTCTGGCGAATACCGACCCTACTTAGACTCCACTCCCTGGCGTGGCTTATATCACCAACTACAGTGGTCCAATGGATCCACATCTCTGGTAAACCCACTGCTACAATCATCATCCACAGTGCAGACCCCCTCTTCACTGGTGCCAGCCGTGGGTAGCGAAGTGTGTAGTCAACATAACAAGGAGTTGGTCTTCCGGCCTGCGGCTGCTGTGCCCTTCTCCCTCTCTTCTACCTCCCTCTGTGCTGCCCCAGTGGCAAGAGCTGTGGTTTGCAGAGGCTCCTCATCTTATCTAATTAGAGGACAATCCCAAGCTGGAAACCTTCTCTACGATCTCCATATGCCCTACAGTCCACAGTTGGACTGAGATTTTTTTCTTTTAACTTTTGTGATTCCACTATTGTTGGTTTAGGTAATAATGAATTATTTATAAAAACTTTGCCATAAATCATTATTTTAAAAATTATATGTGACCAGATTCATTTATACCGCAAACCATATGACCAAGGTTATGCCCACTTAATATTAATTAACAAAAGTTATTGGTTAAATTCTGTCTGTATAATGAAATAAGATAATCTGAATAAAGATTTTAAACACTGGTGGTGACAGTGAATGACGACAACCTCTATAGCACTATATTAATGAATAAAACTGCCTAGTCACTACTCTGGATACTTTAACGCCAAACCTAGGCACATAACAGTTAGAACAGACAGACCATGTTAAAGGTGTTCTGCCTGAGCCAGACTTGTCATATTGGCACAACAATGTGCCTGTATGTATGATCTGCAGAAGAACAGGTTCATAGATCCTGGGGCATTCTACACGGCTTTAAAGTTATCTAGAACTGTCAGCACCAACGTTCATATATGTCGCCCATAGTGTTCATTTGTTTTGTGGCGCCTGCGGGAGGCTGCTGGTTTGTTTTTGCCTGCTATTGCATTTGACTTCTAAAAAAAGGATCCTGCTGTTGGTCTTCTTGACCTTGCCTTGTACACTCCTGCCTGGTCTTCTGTATTGTCCGGCTGATATCTATTTTTCTACTCCTGACTTTAACCCTTAGCTTTGTTCCTAACTTCACCTCTGTCTTGTCTCTGACCTCTTTCTTGTGATAACCTTAGAATTTGTTCCTGGTTATGCTACTGTTTTACAAATGCTTCTGCTGCATTTGTGACTATTCTGCAGGCCACAACCAGAGGATTTTTTAGACTCCACACCCCTGTCTAGTTAGCCCTAAACATATTCTGAATTTTAGAAAGAATACACATCAGATACATGACCATAACACAGATCTATAATATTTATCATAAAGGTTAAAAGGGAAATATTGCAGAAAAGCTATAATCATAATAGAAATCTGCAAAGAGTTAATGTATTCAAATGATAGTTTTATGTCTTAGAATTTAGATTAAGAAATAGTTTGGCTTTCCTTACCAGAACAAAGATTTAGGGTTTCCATGTATAAAACTGTCTAGGTGTAAAACTTTATTTGTTGCCCATAGCAATCAATCAGAGCGCCACTTTGATTTTTTCAGAGCACTATATGAAATGAAGGGGGAGCTCCAATTGGTTGCTATTGGCAACAAAGAAAGTCTTAGACTTAGACAGTTTTCATACATGTGGTCCATAGTTTGCAACTTTAGCCCTGTATACCCTCCACAAGCTAGTAAGTGGAAACTGGCTGTTAACAGGCCTCTGGTAGTGAACAGTCTCAGTCATAGCTACTTTTGCTCCTAAAGTATGAGACTGTGACAAAAATTGTCACCAAAACTTTGCCTAGAAAGCAATATTTTTGTGTCCTCTCAATGATAACTATGAATTATTGTTTTTTTTAAATTTTAAATTTTTCCCAAAAAAAGAAAAAAATTTCTTATCACAGCAAATTTTTTCTTATATGGTAAATTTCAAAGTTGACTAAAAAAAATTTATAAAAAATTTGCCAAAACGAAAAAATTTTTTTGCTCATCGGGGTTTTTAACAAAGCAAAATTTTGTTTTAAGGGTTTTTTACCCCTTTCCTCTTTTTAATGATATAGGGTTTTAAATTTTTTTAAATAAACTTTAAAACCCAAATAATGTTTTTTTTTAAACCTCTTTACCCCCCAAAATTTAACCCCTTTTGAAAATGTATACAATTTGTCAGTACTTATGTAACTTTTTTTAAAAAAGGGTTTAAAAGGGGTTTTTTTCTCAGTACGGGTTTTTTTGCAACTTGAGCTTTTTTCTCTCTCTTACAGTTTTAAACCATGGGGGGTCTCTCCCCCCCTTTAAAGGTGGGTCAAACCCTCCCAGTAGGCATTTCTTCCCTCACTAAAAAAACTGGGAAAATTTAATCATTCTGTGTGAGCAGTGAAAGGGAGGGGTTTTGTCACATCTCTGCAGACCTCCTTAAATGGCCCAATTTTTCACCCCAGTAACTGTCACCTCCCCTTCAAATCAACCAAACCCACCGCTTTCCCTTGTAAGCATTTATACTACACCCTGAACTGATAAAACCCAAACTTTAGAAAAGCAAAATTTGCCCTCCTCTTTTAAAGGGGCAGGAGGAAGGGGGAGCAAGCATATGAGCTTTTTTGGGTTTTTTGGGGGGGGGGGGGGTTTTGGAAATTTGCAGCGGGGTACTCAGTAATTGCACAAATTTTCACATAGACGGAGATGAGCAAAAGACAGGAGCCCAGCACCCAAATTTATTACCCCAGACAGCAGCCAGCTCAGAGAGCTGAGGCAGTTTTGTTTCACTTTCTTTTTCCCACAGCCAAAAGGGAATTTAAGCACAGAGTGCAGGCAGTCAATCAAAGCACGGGGGTCGGGGCCCCCACCCCAAAAGGTGTGTCCCCAACGGGGCTGAACAAAAAAATCATCATACCACTCAATAAAAAACCCTTAACGGGTTCCCCCTCCAAAAAATTTCCAAAAGGAAAAAAAAATCCAAAATTAAACCCCCCAAAAGGGTCTGCAGAACGGGAACTAAACTTTCTACTTTGAGAACGGAACTTTTTTGGGGAAAGGGAACATTTTTCACCTTGAAAACAGAAAAGAAAATGGGGCCAACCTCACCCGGTGTCCAAAGGAGATGCTCATCCTGACACATGAAAAGAGTAGCACCGAACATGTAGTACAGCACTGTACTGTAGAGAGGCACCACTAGATTCCCCAATAAAAAAATAAAAACCTTTTAAAAGTAAAATTTTAAAGATATTGGCCCCTAGATCGGGATACAAACTTTTTTAAAAGTAACATTTTCATGATAATTGTCTGAATCTTCCCTTTCCCTTTAAAAGTTTTGTACCTTAAAAACCCCACACCCCAACCAAGGGCCCGGGAAAAATAAAAAAAAATATTGTATCCTGAGGTCATTGAAAATTTGAGGGACCACTAAAATCAAAAACAAAAAATTAGTTTTGACCCCTTTTTAAAAACAATTTTATTTTTAATCTAAAAAACCCTTCCCTTTTTGGGGAAATTCCCCCCACTTTAAGTTACACAGGGGAAAGCATATTTACAATGGTAATTCTGGCACAAATACTGACATACCTGCCTTTTATGTACAGACAAAAAACCTACTCTTTTCCCCCCATTCTTGAAAAAAAACATTCCAGTAAGAGGCAAAAAAAGCCCCAGGCTTAAATGGAAATTTTCCAGGTGAAAGCTCACAAAATGAACATTTCTATCATAAGGGGAAAATTTTTCCCTAACAAAAAACTGCACCCCCGGGGGGGAAAAACAAACCACAAAAAGGAAGGCAAAAAAAGCCAAAGTAAAATTTAACAAGAGAGATTGTTCAAGTGCAATAATGCTGATAAAAAACGCTCCTACTATACTCCTACTATCCATGAGATGGGTGATCGCTAGTATTAAAATCGCACAAAGAAAAGGGCCTTATAAAAGGATGCCAGTTAAAAAGGGCTACATGATACACCAGGGCTGGCTTACAACCGGGATCCATACTATTCAATTGGCAATTTTTGCCTATAAAAATTCCAAGTGCCCAATGTAGCAATGGGGCTTTTAGTGCATCCTTCTGGAAACATTTTTTTTTGTCCCCCCTAGAGCTAAGGAAAAGGCTTATGCCCTTTTTTTTTATTAAGTAAAAAACTTTCCCCTTTTTCTGGTTTACTCAGCAGTCAGACCCAGTTAAAGGGGAAATCTGGGGCGGGGGGATTGGATAACATGCTCCTCAGAGGTGGTCTTCTGACTTCAGTGTGGGCAAGGGGAACAGTATGTAAAATAAATTAATAATAGAACAATGCACAAACATAAATTAAATTAAAAAAACGACAACCCAAAAATATTTTAATATCACCTAAAAAAATTTGGTCCCATGAAAGAAAAATCTTTAAAAAATTTCAACAGCACTCACAAGCTTTGCATTTTTTTTTTTTTTAAAACTGGTTTTTATTAAATTTAAATTTAAAAAGAAAAGAGTTAATACGATAAAACATAAATTGTGAAGATTTTTAAAAAAGCTAATTTCCAAAAATTTTTGGGTTTTTGGAAAATTTCCCAAATAATTCACATACAACAAAAATTTTCGAACAGTATAAAGCAATTCAAATCACAAGAATACTAAACAAACAAGAAAACATAGACTGGGAGGACAAAGGACGAGACACAAAAGGGGAAAAACACCGTCCTCTACATAAATGAAAAAAACCCGGGAAAATTTCCTGTCAAAAATAAAATTCCCGGGTTTAAAGGGAGCCTTTGGGAGATTTTAAATACTCCCAGTCCCTCCAAATACGTAAAAGGGCTTCCCAAACTCATCGTTCCGCAAAGCCGTGAGATACCCCAAATAACCCAAAATTTCCCCAATTCTCGAACAAAAGGCCTCCCAAGAGGGGGCCAAGGTCTGTTTCCCGCACTTGGCGATTAAGCCCCTTAGCTGCTGTGACTATAAAATAGAAAGAGCCCTAGAAAAATTTGGGCGCCCCGGGGGATGGAAATGGAACTTTTAAGGGGGGAACCCCCTAAAGGGGTAATAGGAATCCAAAACTTGGGGGAAACCCAAAATTTAAAGCTTAAACCTTTTTTTCCAAAGGGGGGTTCCCAAATCAAAAAGTCCAGAATAAAATTTTTAAACCCCGTTTTCCGGGGTTCCCCACACCCCAACATATTCGGAAATGACGGTTTTAAAACGGGAGTGGGGGCCGGGCCGTGAAAACCCAATAAAACAAAATTTTTAAACGATTTTCTTTACCAAAAATAAAAAAGATGCCCGGGTCCCGTCCCCCCAGAAACCCCCTGCCCTTTCCTCAATCGACAATAAAAGACCCCAGGACTCTTCCCACTTTGACAAAAATTTTGGATGTTTATCAAAGCTTCCTGAACTGGTGAATCAGGATCTGATATATTGCCGATAAAAACCCCTTTGTCGATGCCCCTCCCCCGACAGAGCTGTTCAAAGGAAAGGGGTTCCCAAAACCTCTTTTAAAACCCAGTACTGAGTGCAAAAAAAGCTTAAATTCTGAAAAGGTTTTGGGAAAAAAAGGGTTGGGCAAAAGGGGAAACCCAAAATTTTAAAAAATTGTAACTCCAAAAAGGGGTTTTAACTCCAGAGGGGGGGGGATCCCCCAAATCTAAAATTTTGGAAAAGTTGATTTGAAAACCCAAAGGGCCAAAAACAAACATCCTTTCCCCATCCCCTGAAGTGATAGGTTTAAAATAAAAAAAGGATGTCAGGGGATGCCTCAAAACCCCAAAAAAGCAAACCTTCTATAACACCTTTTGCAATACAGCTCTCGTCAGAGACAAAAAAATTAAAGTAGGGGTTTTTGCCCCAACACTAACCTTGGGGGTGGCCCACAGTGGGGAGTTGGGGGATAGGCGCCCCCCACATCTTCTCGTTTCCACCCCAATCGAGAATATGCGAAAACTCGCCCAGGCAGGGGGGCCCCCCAACTGGGGCCGCCCATAAAAATTTAAACCCACATGGGGGACCGCCAGCCCTCAACCCCTTTTCCCCCATTAACTAGACGCCCCTAGAAACCCCTGTCGCCAAAAAGCCCAAAAAAAAAAGAATGAAGCTTTTTTTCAAAGACGGGGTTCCCCCGGGGGCCCCGGTAATGGGGAAGTCTCAAACAGGTGCATCATTTCGGGCAAGGCGAAAATTTTTTAAGGGCTGCAACCCGGGCCAAAGAGAAAACAACCAAATTTTTCCCCACGGCCCCAGGGGGTTCCCTTAATTTCCAAAATAGTTTTGGAAATTTGTTTTTAAAAAAAGGAAAAGTATTTTTCCGGGGGCCCAAGAAAAATTCCTAAATACTTTAGACTATCCATTTCAATCATAATATAGTTTCTTTGAGTTTATTAGTTTTCCCCTATTATCCCTATTGGCAGGGCCCTGTTTTAGATGTTTTAAATCTTATACCTTTAAAAAAAGGGGGCCGGGGGGGGGAAATTTGGACCAAAAGAAATCAAATTAGGTTAATTGACAGCCAGGTTAAAGGGGTTAATAACACATAGTCTGCATATAGTGAGTTTTTGAATTTTTTTCCCCCCAACCCTCACCCCCGCAATATCGGGGATAATCTAATCGCTGCCCCCGGGGGGTTCGATGGACAGGGCAAACAGGAGGGGGAGGGGGCCCATCCCGGGCAACCCCCATTGTGAATAGATATTTTTGGGGCCATACATGGGAAACCTAAAAAGCGGTTGGAGGGGAGAAGATCCCCCGGAGCGCAGTGAAAAAAGGGGCCCCCACCCCAAAAAAAAAAAAAGGGGCCGAAATTTAATGAAACATGAATGCCCAAATTAAGACGGCCCAAAAGGGTTTTTTCAGCATCAAGACTTAGAGAAGCATAGATTCCCCCTTTTGTTTACAATTCGAAGATAAAGGGCCCTTTTCTGGTGTTATCCCCCCCCCCACCCTTCGGCATGGAAAAAATTTCCGACCTGATCTCTTTAACCAGACCGGGTTTAAAAGGAAGGGAAGTCCAATTTGCAAAATTTTTATAAAACATTTTAAATATCCCGTTAAAAAATGCTAGGGGGTCGAAAACTCCCGGCCTCCAGGGGAAATCCCCCCCCGGGTTTAGGAATCAATGTAAAGTAGGAGGGGTAGCACGTCTCGGGGACAGGGGAGCCTACAAAAAGGAATTATAAAAGCAATAAATTTTCGGGAGAAATTGGGGCGGGAAAAAATCTGATAAAAAAGGGTAAGTAATTTCCATCTGGGCCTGGCCTTTTTTCCTGAGGGAGGTTTTTAAAATGGTTTTTAAAAAATTTCCCCTCCGCTGTGATACTGCATTTAAAGAGCCCCCGGACCCTTTGCAGAAAATTTTTGGGGAAGTTGACGGGAATTAAAAAATTTGGGGCGTAAGCACTCAAAATCCCGATCTACACTATCTGGGGGTCAAGGTGTCCGGAATGTTGTATAGATTCGAAAAAAAAGGAGGGGAAATTGTCCGCAATAGTTTTGGGGGTCATAAAAAAAGGTACTCCTCTTTTATTCCGCAAGACATTGGATTGAGGCGGGTCCTTTTCATTCCGTAAACTTAAACCAAAGTTTTTAAAGCCTTTTAAGGGGGCTTTTTATATATTTTGTGTTTTGTAAATGCCAAAATTTTTTTCCCGCCCTAAAGCAAGGCCGACTCCCCCAAGCTAGCCCTTAGAGAAAAATAAATTTTCCCCAGGATATTTTGCTGGGGTTCCCACACTATCCTTTTCTTCCATTTGCTTAAAAACCCCTGCTGAATAAATTTCCCTTCCCTTTTTGACTGTCTATCCCCCTTCAATCGGGGTGCCTAAATGCTATGCACTGTCCCCCCCCAACACGGGCCCTTATGGGGGCCCCCCAAAAACAATTTGGGGGAGGGACAGAGCCCCCAAATTTAAAAACCCAAAAAAAATCTACCAAAGGGGTTGGGCCAGTTCTTTCCTATGGAAACCCGGGTTTTTTTTAAAAAGACCAATTTTATCTCCAAAGGGGCCCCCCCGGGGTTTGGGGGGGGGGGAGGCCCCAGGCCTTTTAAAAGACAGACGGGCGGGGCAGAATCAACCATGTTTTAAAGGTTTTCCCATTTCTGCAGATTCCATCAATTTTAAGACCCTAATTTTTCCGGATGATGGCCGTGACTGCACACTCTGTCCCTTGTGGGCCCCTGCTTACCTCATGCCTGCTGTGGCTGATCCTTGACCTACACACCTGTCCCTTTTTTCCACTGTCTGGGGGGCCCTCATGCTGCTGCTGTCGCTGCCGTGACCTAGACAAAAGTTCATTGTGGGACTGTCTGACCTCATGGGTGCTGCCTGTGCTGCTTTCCGTGACCCCCACACTGTGTCATTGCCCACTCGTGCCTTTTCTCCCCCTTTTTTTTTCCCCCCCAGAATGTCATTTTGCCACGTTCTGAAACCCCATGCTGCTGCTGTGGGTGCTCCCCTGACCTACACACTGTTCCCTTTTGGCCACTGTCCCGGGCCTCATGCGCTCGTTCTGATGCCGGATACTACACACTCTGGCAAATTTTGCCACGTCTGACCTCAAGCGCTGCGTGGCTGCTGCCCGGGACCTTAAAACCCCTGTGCATTGTCCCCCCTGTGGCCTATTCCTGTTTTTTTTCCCCCTCCAAAATGTCCCTTTTTAAACCCCGTTTACCTCAAGCTGCTGCTTTTGGCTTTCTGCCGGGGCCCCCCACTGTGTCATTGTCCCCTCTTGGCCTACCCCGTTTTTTTCCACCTCCAGAAATTTTCATTGGGGGGCCCCGTCCCGACCTCTTGCCGCTGCAGTGGCGCGCCATGACCTACACACTGTGTTTATTGTGGGAAAAGCTGAACTCTTTCTGCTGCTGTGGCTGCTGCCCTGACCTACCCACTGTCCCTTGTGCCACGCCCCGACCTCATGCTGCCCGCTGTGGCTGCTGCCATGACCTACACACTGTCATTTTTGGGCCCCCGCCCGACCTCATGCTGCGTGTGTCTGCTGCCGGGACCAACCCCACTGTGTCCCTTGTGCCACTCTTGTGGCCTACTCCTTTTTTTTTTCCAAACCCCTAAATGTCATTTTTGCCACGTCTGACCTCAAGCTGCTGCTGCGTTTATGCCGTCAACTCCACACTGTAAACATTGTCCACTCTTGGCCTACTCCTTTTTTGGGCCCCCTCCAGAATGTCAATTTTGCCACCTCTGACCCCTGCTTTCTGTTGCCCGGCCCCCCCCGTCCCCCTCCACACTCTGTCACGGGGTTGCCACCTGAGCCCTCAGCCCTTTTTTTTTTTCCCCCTTTCCCCGCCATGATTTATTAGGCTAAAAATTTCCCCCTTTAGTTTTTTTGGGCATTTTACCCTCTTAATCCCAGGGAAATTTTAAGGGGGAAGCGGGTTCCCAAGAGGGCGGGAGTCATCTACGTGTCATACAAAACACAACATTGTAAGAAACCAAAAACCAAACTCCCCTCATTTTAAGCAAGGCAAAAACGTTCTACAGCACCCTGGGAGGCTCTTTTGCAAACCTGGAAAAAGCTGTTTTTTAACGGGGATTTGTCCCGAATAATTTTGGAAAAAAGTTATTTTTTGGCCGAAAAATTCGGGGAATGAACAACCGAATTTCGTGAAATTCGCCCCTCTCTAATTAAATTAATTTTAAAAGTCTGTTTAAAAAAATAAAACATCCATACAATTCAAATAATTTATAATTTTTGTTAAAGGGCCCAAGGGGTTTTTTTATCAGAAAATTTATTTGCATGGAGACCTTTTGTCTTAAAAGAAACACCCCTAGGGATCAGAAAAAGAGAATTTGCAAAGGCATACTTTTAGATGGAGGCTATAGAGTTTCAGAATAAGAAAATTGTAGTGGGGATTAAAAAGGAAAGAGGATATAAAACCGGTGGGTGAAGGCGCTTTTAGGCATAAGTAGCACCCGGAATTTCTTACCCCCCCCCCCCCCCAGAGGCAGGGGAGAAGGAGGCAAGGTCCCCAAGCAATAGAAACTTCCCCTCAAAAACTGATCCCCCAAAACCCCTTGGGAAAAAATTTTAAAAACAAATTTAAAATTTTCACACTGAAATTTTAAAAAATTTACTTAATTTTTTTTATTTCAAAAAATAAGGGGCGAGAAAATCCCCCTTTCCCCAAGCAAACCCCCCCTAATTTTAACTAGTTCCTGTGAAAATTTCCCTATAAATTATATATATTTAAATATAAAATATATATTTATATATATATAAAATTTTAAAAATTTTTAACCGCATGCTCCACCATATGTAAAAATCCCCCCCAGCTTTTGAGAACCAAATTTTCCCGTTCCCCGGGGGTTTTTCGCTTTGGTTTGCCGTCCTTGGTAGAAAAGATATTGGCACACCGACATAGGCTTCCTTTATGGCTAAACCCAAATTTTTTTTGAGGCATACAGTTTACCAAAAACCAAAAACAAAAAAATAAATCCTTGGCCGTTTTGCCACTAAAATCAAACACAGAGTCCCTCCTGTCTAAGGGGCTGTGTTTCTGGTGCCCGCTTTCCTGTTTGCCTCGGGGGGCCAAAACTCTCTTCCCAGCTCTGCGCCCACACAAAACCCGTCCCCCACGCCCCCCAACACCTTGGGGTACAAAGGGTTTTTTAGGCCTCCAGAGAAAAGTCCAATAAACTGGGCTGAAACCTAAGACCTGAAATCCGGGGCCAGCCCCCCACCCGACAATAAAGCCCGTCCCAAAGGGGCCAAACCTACCTAGCTGCCTTGCAGCTATTCAGTCGCTACCAAAAGTGTCAGTATAATTTAAAACTACGACCCCATATAGGTGGCTTTTTTCCCCCCCGAACCCAGTTCCCCCGGGGGCGCAACTGCAGAAGGGCCCCCGGCCGTTTGACCCCTAGTCAAAGGAACGGGGCCCATACCAGTGATCGCTCTTTTCACCTTCCTCCCCCTCTGATAAAGGCCCTAAAGGGGTTTCCCCACATTTTCATAAAGGGTCCCCCCCGGGGTCAAAGCCCTTTTTTGGGGCAAAGTTTTCCCTATATCTGCAGGGACAGAGAAACAAAAGGTCCCCCCCATAAGCGTGGGCTCATCCCATGCATTCACCCCACAATGGGGAAAAAGACTTTAAACCAAAAGCCCCCTTTTTTTTTAGGGGGGGCACCACCCAACACGCTGGCACCAAGGGTGTCACCACGCACAGCAAAGCCCTGCCCAACATTCATATTTTTTACTACCTACAAAAACCCCTTACCAGGGGTATCAGTCCTTGTAGGCGCTTACACACCCCCCTTTTTCCTTGGGATTAAGCCCTCTGGGCAGATTTACACTATCTTGGGCTCACAAAGGGAAACGGGGCCCCCTTTTGTCCCCAGTAACCACACTAGTGGTTTTCAAAGCGTAAGAAAAGAAAAACTTTCAGGGGGCCCCCCATGAAACCCTTTGGGGGTGCACCGAACCAAAACCTGCTACTAGTTTAGCAATTTCGTTGGGGTATCGGAAAACATCGGGTATCGATAGTCGGGCCCTAACGTAAAGGGTTTTTTGATATGAGCATCCCAATTTTGCGGGGATGGCCCATTAAAATCTATGGGGGAAACAACAACACCTTTCATTTTTTACCCCAAACAAAGGGTTTAGAAGCGAAATTAACATCCACAACAGTCAAAAGGGAAATTTCTACATCTTAAAGGCCCAAAACCCCTTTGGGTTTTAAAAAAAACACAGAAAAAAAGTCACGACCATTTCCATCCCTGCCCCTTTTAAACCCCAACCTGACCCTTAAAACCCGCAAACACCCCCAAATTTAAAAAATGACAGAAGGCAATAAAAAAAAAGAACCACAGTTAAAGTGAAATGGACATTGAATATCCCTTTTTCCCGGGAAAGCAGCATGAGCCCCAAACCTTGCATGAAACCCCCCATTTAAAAAGTGGGGCCGGGGAAAAAAGGGGTCTTTCAACCACCAATTTTTGTTGAAAATGGACATTGACTTACCTGCCGGGCCCAGCAAGACCCCCCAAAAAAGCATGACCCCCACATTTAAAAAATTCCGGAAAAAGGAGTCCTTTCAACCCCCATTTTAGTTTCACGGACAATTTTACTATACCTTTCCCCCCGGGCCAAACCAAAAAAACCCCAAACCTGCATGACCCCCACATTTAAAAAGTGCCGGAAAAAGGAGTTTTCCCAACCCCCCATTTTAGTTTAACTGGACAAAGACAAAACCTGTCCAAAGGGGCCCCAGCAAGACCCCAAACCCGCAAGAAACCCCCCCATTTTAAAAAATTGGGCCCGGAAAAAAGGGGGTCTTTTAACCACCAATTTTTGTTGAACCCGGGCATTGACTATACCCCCTCCTGGGGCCCTAGCCCTGACCCCAAACCCGCAAAGACCCCCCCCAATTTTAAAAAATGGGGGGAAAAAGGGGTCTTTCAACCACCTTTTAAATTTGAACGGCATTTTACAACCTGCCCCCGGGGCCCCGCAAAAGACCCAGGGCCGGGGTTTACATTTGGGGCGGGGAAAGCCCCGGCTGGCCCTCCCCTCATCTTTTTAAAAACGCAGGTTTAAAAAAACCCTGATTACCAGCAACGAAAAAATGCGCGCTGAAGCGAGTGCGGGAAAAAACGGAAGTTGAGAAATCCAGCCTTCCTCTGTAAAAATCCCCAAAAACCCGGTAGCCCCTTGCCCCTCCGAAAGAGGTGGACCAAATTTAGCTTCACTTTGGGAAAAACTGGTGGCTAAACCTCCTGTTACCCCAGGGCCCTTTAAACTTTGGGATTTTTTTCTCATTTTACTCAACGGGTGGAGGGAAAAGGGTCCTGTACTTTGTTTCCTGTCCGTGCTCCCAAAAACCCTTTCCTCTGAAAAACCTACATCTGGGCAAAATTTTCCTGTACCCCCCCTTGTACAATTCCCGAGGAATTTTTTTTAAAATCTATTTTGTACATGCAAATTTTTAGTACTTTAATTCCAAAAAACACATTTTTTAAAAAAGGGTTTAATCCCCCCCATGTCTTTGTTTCCTTTTTTTATTGAAAAAAAAAGGGTTTTCTCCAATACAGGGATTGAAAGCTATGTAAAAGAAAACTTTTTAAAAAAAAGTCATTTTGCAATATGTGTCCATTAAAAAGTGGGCCAAAACCCATTCCTGTTTTTTTGACAGCACCCTCACCCTTGAGCCACTCTTTACAATTTTTGAAAACAAAAGTCGTTAGAAACAACATTTTTTTGAATAGGACCGGGAGTAAGCTGCATGACACAGCAAAATGCCCCCAAAAAAATTTAAACATGACCCTTGACCAAATTTTGGGCAATTGGGGAAGAACAAAAGTCGGGTTTGAAAAAAACATTTTTTTTAAAAATAGGACCTGAGGGATTGCGCATTTCAAAGCGCATACCCCAAAAAATTTTTAAAAAAAGACTTTTCAGCCCCCTATTAAAAATTGTGAGGGGGAAATGCCACTTAGAAGCCCCATTTTTTTCCAAAGGGCCAAAAATTTTTACTGTATCTCACAGCAAAAAGACCCCAAAAAATTATAAAAAATACTTTTTCAGCCACTATTAAAAAAATTTTGGGGGGGAGAAAAGCCACTTAGAAACCACAATTTTTCCAAAAAACCCAAAAAAAAACGCTGTTTTCCACAGCAACAGAACCCCAAAAAAAAAAAAATATGGGAAATTTTCAGCCCCTAATTTTAAAAAATTTTTAGGGAAAAAATGCCACTTAGAATTCCCCATTTCGTTCCAAAGGGGGCCATGATTTTTGCTGAATTTTACAGCAACATGACCCAAAAAACCCTTGACAATGCGAAAACCTTAAGATAAAGTGAGTAAAAAGGAATACGGTGGTTTGTCAAGAAACCTTGCTGTCTTTTACAGTCTCCTCACCGCAAAACCAGCAAAATGAATCTGTTGGGAAGAGAATAAAAATGCAGTAAGAAATGATCATTTTAAAAAAAAAGTTTTCAAGAGGAGGACCAATTCTGTGTGAAAGGAATGTGTAGACCTGGCAACTAATCGGTGACCTCGGCAATTGGGCTACAACTTCATCAAGATCCATGGCCTGATATCAATCTTGATTAAAGTCAAATGATCAACATATCCGTGGAAAGCCGATGCGTTTGTCTGTATTGACTCCTCCAGCTGTCTGATGTCCGATCAAAATGACGCTGGCTGCTGGGCAGGACAAACACCTCTATGGCTGACAGCCAGCTCGGGCCATTCGTGCCATTTTGGATACCCCGAAGTCTATTGGGTCCCGAACACATTCAAAAACATCGGTAGTTAAGACCAGATAGTCGTGCACCACGATCTTAAGGAGCGATCTCTGTGGTGTTGGATGTGTGCCCTGCATTGCATGACGTCGGTGAGGTGGTAACCAAAGATTGCCAGAGGTCACCCATTATGCTTCTCCACCTTGCCTGCTGCTGCCGCTATGGCGCCTACTTGGCACTCTACTCTGTCAACGTCGCTGATGTTGTTCCAACCGTGACATTTGGGAACTAAGCAGACGCAACAAGATGTCTCCAGTTATCAATCAGCCAAGTCCTCCATTTCCTGCAATTTTACTCTCTAATTGGTGGGTGGAAAGGGAAATGCTGATTTTTGTTTGTACCAACCGGGGTTCCAGGAGGCGAGGCCACCCAGTAACTGTTGTTCATTTGTGATGGGCCTTAATGCGAGGATCATTTGGAGGAATGGGAGCATCCAAGCACACATGTGAGAGATGGAGCCCTTGATTTCCCAAGCCTCTGGTCACGAGGGTCACTGAAGCAAACTGATCTTCCTCATCTCCTCCTCCGCCTTAAATACGCAGGCCAACCTCTTTCCAAGGCAGGGACGTCGTAACATCGGTGACCTAGAATACCTCCTCCTCCTCCACTGCCTCCGGTACAGCTTCAACACAGCCCTGACTTGCCCTGGAGAATGGTGCACCCTTAAAGCTGATGTGCCACCTTGCACTATGCTCTGGACCCCGAACACTGCCTAATGAAGACCGATGAAATTGTGAAACTGTCGGGCCTTGTGGATTTGACGGATAAAGGCTCCGTGTCCGCATCTGTGTCCCGACTCCCTCCTCCGTCGCTGCAGGGACCTGTTGTTTCAGAGTGTCCAACGATCGTTCCAGTAACTAAGATCACCACAATGCACAGGCTGACAAGGCAATTGTCCCGCACTGACCAATTTGGTGGCTACTTCAAAAAGGCCAAGGATGGTGCAGAGCTCTTCACCTCCTCCACTCCCTCTCGTGGTTCAACACCCCGAGTCCGTACCGCTGCTTGTCAGGCCATGTGTCACCTCGTACTGCGTAATGGCATTGAGCGCTGCAGCCACAAATCGCTGAGCATGGTGGAGGTGGAATTCCACGTGTTAGCCATACGTCAACAATGAACGGATGACTGGAGGGCCGAGCTGACGCTAGCAACGCAGCCAGGCCGGACGAATCAGTGCGAACGGCGGAAGTGCAAACTCAGACCTCGAGCCTCTTCAGCAGGCAGTCCAACCCGGTAGCTCTTTAGAAATTTCTGGACGACAAGTTCATGACATGTGCCAGGCAACGGATGTGGCTACCCGCCACCGAGTCTTAAGGGCGCCAGCAGTTTCGCCCGTTTATCGCACACACCCCTTGCCTGGCACAAGGGATTCTGTCCCCAGCCATCGCTCGGTCAACGGTGCTTAAGCCGCCCACAGCTCCTGACCTTGTGTGTTGACGGTCTCCAAGGCAATTAATTTCAACACGGCCTGTACTCTGGGCACGTGATGCAACCAGAGGACCTTGAAAGGAGCCCTGCACCATCCCAGCCGGTTTTTGAAGAGCGTGCGCCGAGCCTGAAGAGCCACCGTCACCCCCAGAGACATCCACCCAGCTCACCCAGTGACTGCTCACAGAGATATAGCGCTTGGCCGTGCTTACTAGTCCATGTGGTCCGTGGTGAGAATGGTCTTTTCCGGACACAGATGCAGACAAACGCGCTTGAAATTTTAGATGACACGTGGTGGCCAGCAGGGACGGCTTTTCTGGCAAAGAAATTGCCTGCTCGGCATCTGTATTCGGGGGGAAGCGCGGGCCAAGACGTGTGGAACCCATCCTGTGTCCACCAACGGAAAGGCAACATTTCCAAGGCGCGTGAAAAGCCTGCAATGCGACATTCAGGCTTTTGGCTTTGGGATGTTTGGGTTAAAGTTATCCTTCTGCTCCCAATCCTGGAAGACAGAAGCTGGCTGCTAGTCTGGGCCGCTGTATGGCGTGCAGGTCGTCCAACTGCCGGAAGGAGAAGGGGTAGGATTGGGTCTCTGGTGGTGCTGGTGGTACTCGGGCCGAACGTTGGAGGCTGAAGCGGAGGCTGATCCCTGATCCCCGAGCCAGGGCAGCTGAGGATACGCTTAGGTGGCTGGCGGAGGAGAGAGGCGTAGACAGGGTGTACAGTGGTTGGAGGCCCGGCGTCGTCTGGCATTTTTTTGGCCAAGGGTTCCCGTCCATTTCAACTCATGCTTTCGCTGCATGTGACTCAACATGGTATGGTGGGTGCGTTAACCACTTAAGGTTCTTAGCCTCTACTTATATGCGTTTACGGCAAAGCGGCATAATGACATCGCTGGTGAATCCATAGAGGCTTGCTCAAAGAAGCCCAGGCTTGAGAGGTCCTCGGACCTTTTGACGGCGATAACGAGAGCGGGGTTTGCGCGACCGTGGCGGACGAATCAGATAAAGCGGAGACTTTCTGCGACCGCCCTCACCCTTTTTGGCGGACCCGTATTGACACTACTACCCCCAACGTCTTCTACCTCGTCCGACTGATGAAGCCTCGCCAAGCAAATTCTGCCCGGAAAAGACAGGATTGATCCGCAATGTCGTCATCATCATCATTATCAACACATGTGACTGGCGTCCTGAACTGTCTGCATCCAGAAGCTGGGGGCTAAAACCGGGGCCACTGCAAGGCTTTGGCCGACCCCCGGGATTTTTGCCGATTGACCGGCTTCCTTCCCCTCCTCTGATGGCATAAATAACGGGGCGTCAGGGGCAGACTAAATCTCCCTTTTGATCTTTTTAACACCTTTTTTACCCCAACCTCATTTTTGTCATCAAAGGGGTCTTCAGAAAATTTGGATTTTTAAACAGTGGGGGGTAAACAGTTGAAAATTTGGGCGCTTCATGTTGGAGGGAAACTGATGATGCTGAGCCCGACATTTGTGGCCGTACTGCGAGGACGAGGATTTTTAAGACGGGGGGGGGGGGGGGGGGGGGCAAAGATCCCGGGTTTGCATTAACCACAAAAGGACAGATTGGCGACGATGTTCTTTATTTAAATTTCCCAGGGGGCCCGACCCAGCGATGACACCCTTTACGGCCCTTTGCAACGGGACGATCCGCTGGAATTCGTTTTTGCCCCCCACACTGGAAGGACCCTTCTCCCCCCTCACCTCCATGTGCTCCCCCCCCTCTTTGCTCGCTTACCACCTGAATTTCGCCCAAGTTCAAAAAATAAAAATTTGAGAAGGTATGGAATAGTTTTGGGAAAATCCTTAAAAAAAAAAACGGGAAATACAGCTATTCCCCAAAACCCCCTAATCAAAACAAAATTGCTGGAAATTTAAATTTAACTGCAAGGTTCTTTCAACAAATCGGACTGGAAAAAATCCCAAAAAAAACTTTTCTGGGTTTTGTTTTGGTATAATAAACGGGATTTTTTGCACCTTTCAAATTTACCTTGGGGGAATATAAAATGCCCGTTTTTTTAAAATTTACGTAGAGGGAGCGTCAATGAACAATGCTGGGGGCGCAAAAGTCAAAAACTAAAATGTGAAGTTTTTTGTAAAAGTTTCAAAGGTATTTTTTTGGGAACAAACAACCTGGGGCTGACAAAAAGAATTTCGGGTTGAAAATTTTAAATTCAAAAGGGGGATATATCAACAATCACAGGTGTAATGGGTAAAATTTAACACCTATCTGAAAAGTTTTAAAATGATAATAAAAGTGGAGTTTTGCAGGTTTTTTTTTTTTTTTAAAAAGGGGGAGGGGGGGGGGGGGGGGGGCGGGCGGGGGGGGAGGCGGGGGGGGGGGGGGGGGGGGGGGGGAGGGGGGGGATTTTTTCAAAATTAACTAGAAAAAGATGGTTTTTTCCCAAAATAAGTTCAGGTGAAAAAAATTCCCGGAAAAATTTTAATTTGCAAACGTTTAAAAATAAAAATATTCCCCACCCCTGCTAACCCAAATCTTGGGGAACTTTATCCGGGGTTTTTTTTAAGAAAAGCTTGTCTGTGTTCGCCCCCGGGCCCCCCCGCTCCCACCGCCCGGGAAATTTTCAGCTAGATGCGCTTTAAAAAACTCTACTAACTACATAAAATTTCAAATCTCTAATCAAAATAAATTGGAAGGATCACAAACTAATAGTAGAGGGTTTCTCTGTGCAGAAATAACTAAATTTCGCTGAGCTGTTTGGCCACAGGCAGAGCGCGGGTCCAAATCCCTGAACGCTGAGAGACACTAAAGGCTGAAAACAGGAAACGCTGTTCATGTAAAACAGGTCATGTGATTTTTCCACCCAAATCGCAACCATACACATCCCAGTCCATGACGTCCGCACCACATCTCACCTGCTCTATTCTGTAATCTCATTTGCGGGCCGCCAAAATTACAGGAAGGGGCCGAAAAAGGCGCGATTTTAATAATGATGCACAGATTTTAACCTCAATTATCGCATGATCTGGAAATTTCGATCACCATAAAAACCTTGCCGATTCCAACTTTGTCGATAAAAATCGCTCAACACAAGTTTTCACGCTATTCAGTGTAGTGCTCAGTCTTCTGGTTGGGGCCGACCTATTAAGGAGTCGGGCACCCCAAAAGGCAGGGACAGGGGTTGGGATCAGTGTCAGGGCCTCACACTGTCTGTGTCTGTTCGTGCGCCCCTGACGGATCCCTTACAGGTACATGATGAAAGGTGTCCCAATCCAATTAGACCATATGCAGTATAATCAACAACACTTTAATACTTATATGAGATGCAAACAAGTCAATCTTTTATTCTCAATGTCCAAAAGAGGCTCCACAAGAAAGTTGAAAACAGGACAAATCTGTGATGTTTTTCCATTTAAACTTAATTCATACCGGTCATGTTGGCGGTATACTCGCAGACAAGGCAGCTATGTGAAAATCCAGAACGAGGTTGGACAGGGGCAATGGAACGTGAACAAAAGCACATTTATGGACATAGACTAAAACTAATTTATAATCAATATTCATAATATTATCAATGTTATAAAATTATTATAAAAATATTGATTAAAATACACAGCTTAATACAAAGCATCCAATTATAGCAATCCATACATACTAACATTATTAATAGACAATAGAAGGAAATATATATCACAGGTATTTGTAGTCCTAAAGGCAGAGTCATTTCTTATGTAAGTTGTGTATTGGGGAACACACTGAATAAGGCTGCAGCCAGGAGAGTAGCTATGAGGGGTTTAGAGGCAATCGTCACTACCAGCCGCCTGAGGGGGCCCAAAAGCTCTTCTGCCACACAGAGCCGTCTCAGGTTATGTTCACACGGCTTAATTGCGGGACGTATTTCGCCCCGCAATTACGCCGTTTGTAAGGGTGGCATATGGGGCCCGGGAAACCCACCGGCCCCCTAGACATCCATTGTTCTCGGCGCGTATACGCTGTGAATAATTGACATGTCACTTCTCTCCCCGCTCGCCGTGTTGTCCGAGCAGGGAGAGGAGACATAATCCATAGCTCTCTATGAGAACTGTAGATTACTGTAATGATTGGGACGTATTTCAGCCGTATTTCACGCAATACAGCGCGAATTACGGGCTGAAATACGTCCCAGAAAAAGCCGTGTGAACATAGCCTTAACAGCATCATGGGCCCCTGGGCTGAACATTACAGTAGGCCCTGTCCAAATACATGATATCACACTAGGTCATGCCTCTAGCCACCCCCAAAAACACCCATATTATCACGCCACTTATGTCTGGACACAGGCAGCCTACAAGACTGATTGGCAGGACAGGGAGCCTTTGGCTCCCTTCTCCACTATGGTTTTTGTTTGTTTGCACATCCTAAAAGTACACAAACAGTAAAATATGCAAAGCCAACCATGGGATGCTGGATATGTTTTTTGTATTCCTGGGACAAGCATACCCCACTTAGGGCCCCTATACTTGTGGGTAGTCCCCGGAGTCGATTGCTAAGGTCTTATCAACTGACTTGTCTTGAGGCCTTAACAGACGGCTTAACGACTATTAGCGACTTCACAACGCAGTAAATTGTGTCCCCCAGTAAGTTATACATCCCCTAGTAGGGTGGTTTTTTTTTTTTGTTTTTTTTTTTTTTATACTTTATATGGTTTTCCGGTAGGTGGTGTAGTTACATGTCCCCCAGCAGGTATATGGGCAGGTTATGGATCCCCCAGCAGGTATAGGGGCAGGTTATGGATCCCCCCAGCAGGTATAGGGGCAGGTTATGGATCCCGCAGCAGGTATATGGGCAGGTTATGGATCCCCCAGCAGGTATATGGGCAGGTTATGGCAGGGCCGTCTTAACAGCACTCTGGGCCCCTGGGCAGAGAGGTGTACTGGGGCCCCCCCTCCCCCTCCCACCCTAACAACCCCCCCCCACCAACAAAAAAAAAATAAAAAAATACTAAAGAAACAAATATAAACATTACCAGCTCAGGTCCCTATTACATGACAGAGACCACAGCACTAATTGAATATAGTAGCAAAAATAACCCTGACACCAGGGACTCACCGGAGGCGTCCTGTCTTTTCAGTCGTTCTCTGAATCGTTCTTTTTCCCTTTTCCTTTCCCCCAAATAACCACTTCTCCCGGCCGCCACTCTCCCTGCAGAATGTAACGCAAAAACATCTTAGTAATTAGGGTAGGCAGGGCCGGTATACAGCCAGGCAGGACTGATATATGGGCAGGCAGGGGCAGTATATGGGCAGGCAGGGGCAGTGTATAGCCTGGCAGGCCCGTGTATAGCCAGGCAGGGCAGTGTATATAGCCAGGCAGGGGCAGTATATGAGCAGGCAGGGCAGTGTATATAGCCAGGCAGGGGCAGTATATGGGCACGCAGGGGCAGTATATGGGCAGGCAGGGGCAGTATATATAGCCAGGCAGGGGCAGTGTATATATAGCCAGGCAGGGCAAATATATGGCAGGCAGGGCGAGTATAAAGGGCAGGCAGGGGCAGTATATATTGGGGAGGCAGGGCAGTGTATGGGCAGGCAGGGGCAGTGTATATGGGCAGGCAGGGGCAGTGTATATGGGCAGGCAGGGGCAGTGTATATGGGCAGGCAGGGGCAGTGTATATGGGCAGGCAGGGGCAGTGTATGGGCAGGCAGGGCAGTGTATATGGGCAGGCAGTATGATGTTGTACCGTGTTAGCCATAGAAAGTAGTAGAAGAGTGAAGAAATCAGGCGATACCTTTTAGAGGCTAACTGAGTATATTTGATGGTGAGCTTTCGAGAGAACTAGCTCCCTTCTTCAGACATGATGTTATACAAGAAATTGAAAATTCACAGACTTTTTATACACAAAAGACCTGGACCTTGCAGAACAGGTGCAAGACCTGCAGGCACATCCACACGGGGCTGACATTGTCCCTTTTCCCCACGGGTCACAGAAATTTCCCCACAGAACGGGGGGGGACTTTTTTTCCTGCAGGTCTAGCAATTGTGGGGGAAATTGTTTAAATGTTTTATGCAATTTTCCCATCACGGCCTTAAAGGGGGAAAACCCGGGGCAGAAAACCACCAGCGCATAAACTCAATAAAATTCATTTTTTTAACACCCAAAAAAGATCTTCCAGTGGCACAAAAATTTCTTAGAGGGGGACCACGTTTTTTGAAGATCTGAAAATTAGGGTTTTAAATGAACCCTTTTTGACCCCAGAGGGGGGAGAAAGGATTTGGGGAATTTTAAATTAATCAAAAAATTTCAGATTTCTGCAAAAGGGGCCCAAAAATTTTCATGCCAGCTTTATTCGAATTTAGGGTTTAAACAGTGAGGGTTTTAAAATCCCCGGGCCCCTAGGGCTCCCTTAGATAAGACGGGGAATTTACGACCCCCTCTGTCAGCCTCACAAGTTTCCAGTTTGGTTGTTGTTTGACCTGCTTTTTAAATGACTTTCTGCTTATATTGCATATGTTTTTTGTAAAAAATTCAAATTTTTTTGAAGGCCCAGGTCTTTTTGTGTAAAAAAAACCCCCTTTAAATTTTTTAAATTTTTCCTTTGTTAACATCATGGGGGAAGGAAGGGAGCAAATTTTTCCCTCTCAAAAAGCTCACCACCCAAAATTTTAACTTAGTTAGCCTTTTAAAAAGGGGCCCGCCTGATTTTTTTCATTTCTTCAAAGGGGCAGGCGGGCAGTGTATAGGGGCGGGAAAAAGGGGCCCAGTTTTTTGGGGCAGGCGGGCAGTGAATAGCCAGGGCGGGGGAAAGTTTTAAAATGGGCAGGCGGGGGCATTTGTTTTATGGGCAGAAAGGGGCATTTGTATATAGCCCGGGCAGGGGCGGGGTAAAATGGGCATGGCAGGGCAGGGTAAATGGCCGGCAGGGGCGGGGGATATGGCCAGGCAGGGCAGTGGGTTTTAAAAAAATAAAAAAAAAAATTTTTACTCACCTGTTTTCCCTTTCCCTTCTTTTCGTGGGAAAGCCTGGGGCCCTTTCAAGCAGATTGCGGGCCGCGGAGCCGGGGGGCGCGCGATAAAGTCATAAAATCGCGCGCCTGCCCCGCGGCCCCCCGGGGGAGCTGAACAGAGGGGATCCAATAGATCCCAGATGTTCATCCTGGGCGGGTGCCCGCACCGCCGGTGAAAGGGGGGCGGCCGTGATGGCTACAGGGTTTGGGTTGTGCCCCGGGGCCATGTCAGCCGGGGGATGAAGGGGGACCTGCGGCCCCCGGCCCGGGGGCCGGGGACTCGGGGCCCGCCAGGGGGAAACCCCAGCCTCCTGCGGGACGGCTTTCCCAAACGGCCGGGTCTGGGGCCCGAATCCCGGGGTTTTCGCTCCACTGGGCAGGGGGAGGGGGTGGCCCGGGGGGGCCCCCCCGAGATTCGTTGGGGCCCCCGGGCAATGGGCCCACCTGGGCCCCAATTGGGGAAAAGGGCGGTTTTCCCGGGTTTTGGAAACACCCCAGCAGGTTATGGGAGGGTTTTGGATTTCCCCCCGAAAGGGATATGGGCAGGTTTTTGGATCCCCCCGCAGGTATAAAGGGAGGTTATGGATCCCCCCGCAGGTATTGGGGGAGGTTTATGGCCCCCCCGCACAAAAATATTTAAAAAATACAAAAAGTGCCCCAAACCCCCCCGACATAATAAAAGGGACATTTGTTTTGCCCCCCCTGGGAATATATAAAAGTACATTTTTGCCCCCCCTGCACATATATAAAAAAGTACCCTTGTACCCCCCCGCACATATAAAAAGTACATAGTAAAACCCCCCCCGCCATATATAAAATTCCCTAGTAAACCCCCCCCCCCGCAAAATTTTTAATTAGATTATAAGGGGCCCCCCGCATGAAAAGACCAAAATTTAAAATTTAAAACACAGACAGCACTCCCTGACCTCGCTCCCCGCCGCTGTCGCCCGCTCCCCGGTCTTTTTTTTCAGCGGCGTGACTTTACCCCGGTTTCCCCCGCGGGCAGCGTGATGACGCGCACGCCACCCGTGCTGTGCACTCCAGTGAGCCGCATCCTGGCTGCGGCCACAGAGTACTCTGCGGAGCTCTCTGCTCCGCCAAAGCATCTAACTGGATGTGCGTCCGCCAACGCTGCTGTCGCCAAGGTCCTAAGCCGATAGCTTAGCGACTGGTAACGGCTTAGGACCCTAACGATCGGCGGCGGATAGCGGCGGCGCAGGGGGCTATGGTGGGGCCCCTGGGTAACTGCCTAGTGTGCCCAATGGAAAAGATGGCCCTGCTGCCACATAAGACACTAGTATTCTAAATGACACATGGAAGCTGAGGAGCCCTAATTTACTTTCTGCATTAGGGCCCATGGACTTCAAGGTAAACCTTTGGCTGAGGCTGTAGTCTTCACCTCACACTTGTGTCCAATCATAGGCTCTCAAAATACTGTTGCTCTGTACACCCTCTAAACAATAATGCCACTAAGGCTATGTTCACACGGCTTAAAATGGGACATAATTACGCGCGTGATTACATCCATAAAATACGTCCATAGTACGTTCGGTGCTGCCCCCGGAATTACGGACCGAAAAACGCTTCGGGGATGTAATTATTGCACGCGTATTGCACGCGTATTTACGTCCGTAATTCAGTCACGTATTTCTGCTAGGCAACCAATAAACACAGTAGTATTTTTCAAAGTGAACCATCAGCACCCATATTTTTCTTTGAAGATATTAAGATATTGAAGATATTGAAGATCCTGCCAACTCCGGCTTTTTGCTGTCTTCTCCACAAGGGGACTTCTGGTTCGCCGCACACAGACCCGCCAACTCCGGCTGTTGCTGTCTTCTCCACACCATTTTAAAAAATATATTCAATAACTGGATGAATTTTTTATAACAATAAAATTGAATTAATTTTGAAAAAGTCGTTTGTTTAAAAACTTCTTAGCAGTAACGACACATTGCTAAAATTTGACTTGTGCTGTGTGTATGTTCCCACGGCGTCTTTGGTCCGTGAGAATAAATGTTGTCATGTTTTCATAGCATATGGAATATTCATGTAAATATTACTTTAACCATATTTTCACATGGACCAAAGACGCCGTGGGAACATACCACAGCACTAACCAAGTTCGTGATTTGTGGTGCAATGCAAATATGTTAAAATATTATTTGCAATTATCATAACCTGAAAAAAACATAAATCAATTTACAATTTAAAAACATGCTGCAGTATATTTGTTTTACTTTTTTTTCTACATTTTTCAAACCATATTGCATTACCAGCAGCATCAAGCAGATATATGCAAATTTAACTGCAGGTAATGCAATATATTTTGATGTTAGGGTACTAAAATTACATGCATTTTCACGTATAGAAAAAATTACATGCACATAAAAAAGTAGAGGTCCAATATGCTTGTTATTTACAAAAAAGTAATGACAATGCAAACAACAAGCATATGGCAGAATGCACAGTATAAGAAAATTACATCCACATTTCTAAAAA
The DNA here is from genome assembly GCA_025379985.1 of Phyllomedusa bahiana. NCBI lineage: Eukaryota > Metazoa > Chordata > Amphibia > Anura > Hylidae > Phyllomedusa > Phyllomedusa bahiana. Next base: position 57,760 of record JAODAL010012128.1, on the reverse strand, counting down.
ATCCTAAAGTAAATGACATGTCACTACTTAACATGCACATTACATACAGTTCATATTTAATTACATTAATTAAAAACATTTCATAACACTTTTATGTAATCACAGTAGAGACATGTCACTTACTAAATCATTAACATTTAGAAATCTGCTTCTACATACATGTTCTACTACACATACAATTCAGCTAAATTGCAAACATAGCATGAAAATGTGGCCTGCTGCCTGCTAGCGCCTCTCCCCTCCTCCATGCACAAAAGTACAACACGGTATAATTTGTGGTGTACTGTACACCCTGCATTTATGCCATGTGAACATAGCCACTGCATTAAAACTTACCTCCGATATGAGGGCACCCACATCTAGCCGCATGCGTTGGTATGGCGCAATTCCCCGGGACATGCTGCTGGTCATTCTGCTGCTTGCCTCTATGTTCATGACACTGGCTTAATTCTGAATATTATCTGCAAAAATCAGATTCAAGCATAGTCCCTCCCCAAAAATTGATACAAAACCAGACAGTCTTGGCTAGAGACTGTGAACTCTATTTGACCCTCTGAACGTATTTGCAGCGTAATTACGCTGCAAATACGTGTCACAAAAGTGTGGCACTGATTTTCATGACGTAAATACGTTCCCCATTATTTTCTATGGGGATAGAAGGCGTAATTACGTCGCAAATACGGCTCAATAATTGACAGGGGACTTGATTTTGAGATCGTAATTACGCTGTGAAAACGCAGCGTAATTACGACATGTAAATACGCCTCGTGTGAACAAGGAGACGTATTTTACATTGCAATCAATTGAATATCCCCTGACCATTATTTTAGGCGTATTTAGGGACGTAATTACGGACATAATCACGCGCGTAATTACGTCCCATTTTAAGCCGTGTGAACATAGCCTAAGAGTCGGGTAAAAAACAATCACAATTCCAAAATGTAAATACCCGTACTCAATATATTAAGAATGCGAACTTTATTTTTCCCAAAAATTTTTGTTAGCCAAATTCATGAACGTTTTCGGTCCTAGATGAGACCTTCATCAGATAAATGGCTGTAAATAACATAGAATCACAATAAGTATCGCAATAAATGTCACATCATACAAACACATAATATAGCCAAAATACTCCAAAGAATATAATAAGGTATATGTAAAACAAACTAGCTAATTTTTGTCTTTGTAGTTTCTTTTCTTTTTTTCTAAAGAGAGAAACCATGTGATATAATAGACAATAATGAATACATAATACATAGGGGGTGCACACAGAGATCTAACCACCAAGAAGAAAAATACCTTTTCTTGTGGTATATAGTAAAATAGGGCGCCTATAAGAAATAAGTTTGAATAAATGTATGCCATAAAGAGATCAAACTTATTGTATCCAAATGAATTGGAAATACAAATAATAATCTGTGGTACAAATAGAGATCAGTAGTAAAAAGAGCACAACGGGCTCATACTTACAGGCAATGTTCTATTTTGGAGACATGCTAAACTTAGCTCATAGAGGAAAGGTGCAGCGGCGCCACGATCCTCATCGCGCCCGGCGTCCTTAAAAAGGCACCGCGCATGCGCCCCTCCTACGGCGGATGTGCGTCACAGATGGGCAAGCTGAATCCAGCTTCCGCCCCTACTGTGTGAATCGCGCATGCGCAAGTATGCGCCGCGATCGACAGAAGCCATACAATGTAGATGTGTTGATAGGGATGTAATATCCAGATAGAGAATATATCTACATATACATAATTATGATTATCGCAGCGTGGAATCTCCTTGCAAATTATATGTAGTGGAGAATAGTAAGATGACATTTAAGATCAAGGAACTATCATGTAAGTGTATATGTCTCCATAACTCCTTGAATAAAGAGGTATTACAATCCAAGGGTATGTTAAGGGTGGCCAGAGTCAATGTATCACCCTCTAGGATACAGGATCTCACAAATATACAACAAATATATATACAAAATATACAATTACAAGATGTTTATATAAAAAACAATACATTGTTAATGTCCACGTAACGATATTAGTATCCATATAACATATACATCATGCTCACCCCAGCCGAAATGTTCAGTCTATAAAGGAAAAAATACCCACAAAAACCATATTAGAAAAATCAATTGAATATGAAATCACACGATTTAAACCACGTGGTGTCAGGGTATCTAAGTGGTGTTTCCACCACGATTCTCGCTCTTTCAAAAGTTTAATCTGATTACCCCCTCTACGGGGGCGTTTGACCTGCTCCAAAATTTGGAAGTGCAATTGCGCTACCGTATGTTTCGCCTCCATAAAATGTGCTGGTATCGGTAACCAGGTCTTCTGGCATCTAATGGTCGACTTGTGGCATGCGATCCTATCCTTAGCCCTCTGCATTGTTTCACCTACATAAGCCAGCCCACAGGGGCACGTCAAGAGGTAGACTACCGCAGAAGAGTCACAAGTAAAAAAGCCTCTCACCTTAATGCTCCTACCTGTATGAGGATGTTGCACAAACTCTCCCTTTATCACATTGGCGCAATGCGCACAGTGTAAGCAGGCAAAAGTGCCTTTTCTTGGGTTACTCAATGTCGCTTGTCTTGGCGACGTCTCTAGGGGACCAATATCAGCTCTTATCAAAGAGTCCCTGATATTCTTAGGGCGTCTTGAGCAGATCATCACTGGGTTACGAAACTCTTCTATTCCTGGGTAATGTTCACTTAATAGGGGCCATCTCTTTTTGATACATTGGTGGACCCTATTCATCAATTGATGGTGTGTAAAAATTTTTGGGAAAAATAAAGTTTGCATTCTTAATATATTGAATACGGGTATTTACATTATGGAATTGTGATTGTTTTTTACCCGACTTAGTGGCATTGTTTAGAAGGTGTACAGAGCAACAGTATTTTGATTGTATGTGATTTTGTCTCAAAGTACATCAAGATCAATGACGTCAAACATATTTCAATATAACGAACAAGAAGTGTCTCATTTTGGACCACCGCAAGCGATGATAGCTAAGCCACGGCAGGGAGAGGAGTCTAAGTAGCCCCCGGTATTAACCCCTTCACGACCCTGGGCGTATGAGTACGTCCCAGGGCCGCTCAGGGGCTTTGCAGGGGGATTGCTCCGCGACCTCTCCGCACAGCTGCCGGGTGTTAGCGGCTAATCACCGCTAGCACCCGGCAGTAACAGCGCTGGCGGGTGGCTCCGCCTGCTGGCGCTGTTTTACCCATCAGACACCGTGGCAAAGATGGCCACGGCGTCTGAATGAACGCCTTTCGGTGCCGCGCACCGATCGTTACGGTCATCGGCACCGGCGCAGCTATGCTGCGCCGATCCGACGACCGGGCATGGTGGTGGGGACCCTTGTGAAGGCTCCCGTTACTTACCCTGGCGGTTTCCCCACTTCCGTCCGCAGACAGGAAGTGGGGAAACCACCATCCTTGTACTGCATTAGGTTGTATTAACGATCGCGCCCCCTAGTAGTCAAGCACCATAGGGGGACTAAAATTTAAAAAAAATTTTTTTTTTAAGAAACAAAAAAAAAAAAACTATTAAAAGTTCAAATCACCCCCCTTTCTCCATTTTCCCAAATAAAATCATTAAAATAATAAATAAGTTACACATATTTAGTATCGCCGGTCCGAAAAAGTCCGATCTATAAAAATATAACATCTTTATCCGTTTGCTGAACACCGTAGAAGAAAAAAAAATTCCAAACGCCAAAATTGCGTTTTTGGTCATTTTACGTCACTCAAAAAATGGAAAAAAAATGATCAAAAAAGTCGCATGCATTTCAAACTACTAGCGATAAAAAGTACACTTCGCCCGCAAAAAATGCACCCTCATGAGTCCGTAGGTTTTAGTACAAAAAGTTATTGGTCGCACAAACTGGCGGCGCAAATGTCAAAAATAGAAAATGTTTGGAATTTTTTTACGGTACCAAAACATAACGGAAACCCTAAATGTTTGGTATTGCCGGATGCGTAACAACCTGTAGAATACAGATAACACATTATATTTACCGAAGATTGAATGCCGTAAAAGCAAATCACCCAGAAACAGGGCGAAAAGTTTTTTTTTTTTTTTTTTTTTTTTAAAAATTTGTACCACTTGGAATTTTTTTTCGGTTTCCCAGTATATTCTATATTATAGTGAATAAAACCCCTTTAGAAAGTACATCTTGTCCCACAAAATAAAAGCCCTCATGTGTCTATGTAGGTGGAAAAATAAAAAAGTTATGGCTCTGGGAAGGCGAGGAGGGAAAAACGAACGTGTCACAAAAAAAACCCCCCGGGTCCTGAAGGGGTTAACCAGAGCCCGCCGCAGAGCGGGATGGACTTGCTGCGGCGTGAGGCTACCAGGTCGCTACCCCTGACGTGACTTGTGTCACGGATCACGCCGCGGCCCGTGCCTTGGCCCGCGGTTGTGTCCGTGCCCCTGTGTCTGGGTCCGCTGTGGCTCCCTGTGCGGGGCTTACAGCAGCTGTGTCAGTTTGATCTACACCTGCTACTGCTCAGCGTTACTCAATGGCCCTGCTTCCACCCCGTGTCGTCCACTGTGGCTTCCCCAGTGTTTTGTGCACCCATAGGGCGGGGCCGCGGCAGCCTGCGGACGTTTATTACAACAGGCTCTGCTTCCTGCCTGTGACCCTTTCCTTCATAAGGAACTTCCTCCCTGGAAGGGTCAGTTCGTTGATGTTCTTCATTAGAGTTAGACCTCTGCTGCTAAGCTGCTGCCTTGTTAATCCCTTGGTTTCCAGAATGTCTGCTAAGCTTCTATCTAAACATCTGCATTACTCGGCGCTGTCCAGCGCACCTGTTACCTGCTGAGCTCCTGTCGCTGCACCAGTCAGCTATTCCTGCTGTGTAATCTGTTATCACCATGGGACTGTGCTTCTATTAAACAGCTACTGCATCCGTTTATCCATCACCTGTGTCCTGCACTTCGGCTACCCGCCGCGAGTACTGCCATCTCTGCCCGCAGCGGGCCGTGAGGATCTCCTCTACCAGGGCGTTACTGGCTTTGCGGCCAGTAAACGTGACAACTTGCTTGCGATGGCGGCCGGGGTACTGCGTGGTACAGAATCATAATCCAGAGGTGTAGTCGGGGACAGGCAGGAGGTCAGGGCAGGCGGCAAACAGGCAAGGTCAGGAAACGTAGCAGAACGGATTGGTACACGGGTAATCAGACAGGACTTCCAACACTCTCAAGACTTGCTAACACACACCAACAAACTGGCAGAGAGTGCTGGGGGCGTATTCCTTATATAGGACCAGTGGCCGTCAATAACTAATTAACGGTGCGCTGGCCCTTTAAATCCAGACCAGCCGTCGCGCGCACCCTAAGCAGCGGGTACGCGCGCGGCGGCTGTCAGAGCCAGACACAGGAGCGGGGACTGCCGAGTACGGGGTGTCCTGGCCAAGAGCAGAAGGACAACGGTTGCGGGCAGCCGCGGCACCCGCGCCGGAACCCGTAAGCACCGGGGGACCGCCAAGCGCCGTGACAGCTGCGATAATCATAATTGTGTATATGTAGCTATATTCTCTTTCTGGATATTGCATCCCTATCAACACATCTACATTGTATGGCTTCTGTCGATCGCAGCGCATGCGCGATTCACACAGTAGGGACGGAAGCTGGATTCAGTTTGCCCATCTGTGACGCACATCCGCCGTAGGAGGGGCGCATGCGCGGTGCCTTTTTAAGGACGCTGGGTGCGATGAGGATCGTGGCGCCGTGTGAACGTCGATGCGTTGTTTCAAAGTAAAAGCAATGTAAATCCCACGGCTATTTATTAGATACGTGTTTGGGTCCGTTTAGGGTCCGACAGACTGATCCAAATACGTATCTAAAATCATATGTTCACACAGACCCAACACACAACCGGCGGCAAAACATTGAACATGCACAATCTTCCGTCCGGTTTCCGGCCGGAATCTGTGCTGTTCAATGGGAGGGGGGGAGGGCTGTTCTCTGCTAATCGCGGAGAAAAGCCGTCCCCCCAGCGGCCGTGAGGAGGGCCGCAAAACAGGACAAATACCGGCCGGTATTTGTCCTGTGCCGTATGAACGGCGGGTACCTTTATGGGTGTTTTTGAAGGGGGTGGGGACGGGGGTGGAGGGGATATTGTCTGTGGGTGGAGGGGGGATATTGTCTGTGGGTGGAGGGGGATATTGTCTGTGGGTGGAGGCAGGGCCGTCTCTCCGATTGGGCCAGGTAGGCCAGTGCCCGGGGGCCCACTGAGGTCAGGGGCCCTGCCATGAGTCCGTGTAAACACAGGCATGTTGCCTGTCACTTAAAAACAGCAGAGGCTGCTGTGTCTTTGCTTTCATCCCTGTCCTGCCTGCGCGGCAGTGACTCAGGAGCTGATATGAGAGCAGGGCTGCGGCACGTCCCCCCTCCCGTCTGTCTCCTCCCCCGCCGGGAAGTGTAACCTCAGTCTCCATGATGCTCCTTCTGCTCCCCCTCAAGACGTCTCCCTCCGCCTCACCTCCCCGGGTTTTCTGACTTCAAACTGCAGCAGAGTCCTCTGGGACTGGGACCCGGCTCAGCACAGCAGTAGAAGGTACAGGGGCTCTATGGGGCAGTGAACCGGGTCAGGATGGCTGTACACATGCTGCATCATGTAACAGCTTCACCCTGTGCCCCCACACAGCAGCTCACAGGTTCTATAGACTGCTGCCTGTCCTGGGGGCACAGGGTGGCTGATCACATAAAGCTGTGATATGATGCAGCATGTGCTCAGCCCTCCTGTGCCCACAGATTGGGATTTAAAAAAAATAAAGTAAATGCCAAAAATAAAATAAGTCTGCTCAAAAACCTGTTTCCCCAATAAAAAACACTTTATTTAGTAAAGAAAAATGGGCGTTAACCCATTAAGCCCCTGGTGCCTGAAAAGGCCTTAAAGGGGTTGTCTCATTACATGAATTGCTTTTGATGTTTAAAGATCTTGCAAAAAAAAGTCCCTTTGCAATATGTGTCCATTATCAGTGTCCTTCTATTCTGAGATATCCCCTCTTGTATGGGCTGCATCAGCTCCTCAGGTCACTATAGCTACAGACCCGTTTGATCTCTCCTGATAGGCTGCCAGCATGGTCAACTATAGCTACAGACCTGTGTGATCTCTCCTGATAGTCTGCCAGCATGGTTGCTATAGCTCAACAGAACCCCGTGGTTTTATCTCCCTTTTCCTGATAGGCTGCCAGCACTGGTTTGCTATAGCTACAAACCTGTTCTCTCTCTCCTCCCTTTCCGTAAGTGCCCCTGTCAGCACTGGTCGCTATAGCTACAGACCTGTTCTCTCTCTCCTGACAGGCTGCCAGCACTGGTTGCTATAGCTACAGACCTGTGTGATCTCTCCTGTTAGACTGCCAGCATGGTTGGGTATAGCTACAGACCTGTGTGATCTCTCCTGATAGTCTGCCAGCGCTGGTTGCTATAGCTACAGACCTGGCTTCTATGCCAGTAAACTGCCCCCCGAATTCAAAAAGAAACCAAGATAACATTTCGAGGTTTAGATGGATTAATGTAGTGAGACAACCCTTTTTAAGTCACAAATTATCAGTGTCCTACCCATTCCTAGATATCCCTCTTGTATGGGCTGCTCAGCCCCTCAGGTCGCTATAGCTACAGACCTGTTTCAATCTTCTCATGATAGGCTGCCAGCACTGGTCGCTATAGCTACAGACCTGGCTTCTACTGCAGCCTAGTGGAAGCCAGTAAAACACCCCTTTAATTCAAAGTGAAGCAAAGAAAACAGGATGAGGTAAAATTTATCAATGTAGTGAGACAACCCCTTTAATGACACAACTACATTTTATATTTTTGCCTCCCTGCATTTCAACAGTCACAACTTTTTTTTTCTATAGTGCCGTTGTATGGGGAATTGTTTGATTTTGGGAAAAAATTTTATTTTTTGGGTGAGTCTTTACGTATAAAATTTCTGCATAATTTTTTTTAAAACAAATTTTTTCAGCATGAAAAATAAGTGTTTTTGCATTTTTTATACCATTTCACAATAAATAACCTGTTAATTTACATGTTATTACGGTCGTTGTGGGATACCTAATAGGGTTCGGGTTTTTTGTGTGTAATTTTTGCACAATAATTTTTTAATTTTTTCTAAACCCTTTTTCTTATAGGCTTTTTTTATTCCCATTGAGGGATAATTATTTTTCCTTTTCTTTTTTTATACTTTATAATGTTTTAGCACACTCCTGTATGCAATACCCTTATACTTTTGTTTTATAATACATTAAACTATGTATCAGTATGAAATAGGCTGCTGTTGGAGTAGCACCCAGCGCGCCCGGACAGCAGGCTTACAGAAAAGCACTGGAGCTACTCTAGGTCCCAGGGTTGACTGATAGATATTCCCCCAGGCTCCATGGGTAACCAGGAGTCCCGGTGACCCGATGGAGCCCAGGGAATCCCCTTTGATTATGCTGTAGTCATGGACCTCAGCAATCAAAGGGTTAAATGGCGGTGACCCAGAGGCTTCATCTGGTCCCTGCCATTTCATAGAGACTTCAATAGTTATCCCTGAATGGATTAAAAAAAGGAAAAAAATAATAAAAAAAATGTATAAAAATAAAAAAAAGTTTTTAAAATTTTGCATATATACATAAAAAACGTACAAATATTTTGGGATCCATATGGCCATTATAAGCTTTAAAATTAATGTAAGGGGTAATTTAGTGTAAAATGTGAATGGTATAAAAAAAAATCATTTAAAAAATAAATGCAGCAAAGCACTTTTTTCTGTTTGTGCTGACATTTTTTTTTTTTTTAAAGAACTATGCAGTATTTAAATGTAAACTCAAACTACTCCCCCAAAAATACAACTTCTCCCGCATAAAACAAGTCCTCATTACAGCTGCGTTTATTGATTTTAGGGTTAAGCATGGTGGGCCTTATTTATCAAAATGGTCTAATAGTTTGTTTTTGTTAGCAACCAATCAGAGCTCAGCTTTCATTTTATTTACTGCTCTGAAAAATTAAAAGCTAAGCTCTGATTGGTTCTTTTATGATCTCTGATTGGTTGCTATGTGCAACAGAAACAGTCATATTATTAGATAGTATTGATAAATATTGGTTGGGGGCCCAGTAAACAGCTCTGCCCAGGGGCCCATAATGCTGTTAAGACGGCCCTGGGTGGAGGGGGATATTGTCTGTGGGTGGAGGGGGATATTGTCTGTGGGTGGAGGGGGATATGGATGGAGCTACTTAGCCCTGTGTCTATGATATGCTAGACTGACAGACGTGTGAGACAGATATGTGACTGTCTTGCTATTGTACTACACAATACAGTTCTGTTTTGCACACTGTATTACATGGTAAAATGGGCGCATTTATGTCCGAGGGGCCGGTATTATTTTCATGTACAGTAGGGTGGGCCCCCCAAGATCAACTCCCCTGTGGGCCCCAGACCCCCCAGTCCGACACTGCTAAAGACCCATAACAACCAGAGCTGAGCTGCTATGTTGTAAGCTGCTCTGGAATTCTAAAAGCTAAACAATGGTTGCCATGGGCAACAGAATCTTCATGTTAAGACAGTAGTAATCAATGAGGTCTATAGACTCTACAATCATTTTGCAAAAATATAAGCGATAGCTAAAAATGTAGTCTCCATCATCCCTGCAATTGATTCATACACACACACACTGCATACAACCATCACCCACGTGTAACCAACATGGTTATCAATTCCCAGACAAAATTCCCAGTTTGCATTTTCCATGAACGAGTCTGAAACCAAGGTCTTGTCAAATACAGATTTTATTGCACAAGTATTTACACAGCGCATTAAAAGGGCAGTGCAGACAGTACCTGTGTCCCCTTCTGTAGGGAAGGCAACATGAGATTAAAACTATTATACAAAAAGGTATTAAAAAAACAAAATAAAACAAAAGCTGGACCCAAAATGTCCTCATCTGTAATGACTGGTATGTACAAAATCCCTGAGGAGCTAGTAGGAGGCGCTGCAGTTTAGCTTACAGGCCACTGGCAGTAATTGCACTTTAAGAGCAAATTTAAACCCATACGTCAAATCTAATTAAAAAAATAAATAAAATAAAACATTCAACCCAAAAACTTCTGGGATCCCCTTTCTCCTCCCTCCCCTTTCGGCCTTTCTAGACTCTTAAAATATTACATTTAAAATATTAAAATATTTACAAATATTGTACAAAATACAGAGAATTGTCACATCTTCCCTGGGTTTTGACTCTTTAAATAATATATTTATATTAGAGTTGTGGTCTTAACCTGCTTTATACAGGCTCTGCTTTAAATAACCCAATATACAGACATATACAACCCCTGATAAGCTGTATGGGGGGGAGGGGGGGTTAAAAATACAGCCTCTGGCTGTGGGGTATCCAGTCCTTGGGTAAGAGGTTACATGTGTCGCTTCATGTGTAGGGCCAGGTGGTCGGAGCGGGAGAAGGCCTTCGGACACATGTGACACTTGTATGGTCGGTGGCCAGTGTGTATTCGCAAATGGCGAGTGAGCTCATCCGATCTTGCGAATTTCCAGCCGCATCCTTCCCAGTTGCAGTGATAAGGTTTCTCGCCTGAAGAAGGAACAAGAAAGGGTTAATCGTTGCAAAGACAACAGACATGGATTTGTTTGTTTTGTTTTTTGGGTGGGGGGCTTCTTCTGACTCCCCCCTCATATGCATTAGATAAACTATGGGGGTTATTACAGTTGACTTAACAGGGTAACATGACTAATCTTGGGGGTTTGGGAGAATTGAAGAAAGTGTAAAGAAGACAATGGTGCACAGGTGACTGGAGGAAGGGGAGGGGGTCTACTTACAGGGGCACAGTTGATGTAACAGGGTTCTACCAGCACAAAGTAGTTGTGCTGCGGAATATGTTGGCGCTATATAAATAAAGATTATTATTATAACTAATCTAGGGGATCTTGGATAATTTAAAGAAGTGTATGGAAGGCAGGGGTGCATAGGTGACCTGAAGAAAAGGGGGAGGTCTATTTATAGGGGCACAGTTGATTTAACAGAGTTCTAACAGCACAAAGTAGCCATAACTAATCTAGGGGGTCTGTAAGGACTGCAGGGGTGCACAGGTGATGGGGGTTCTACCTATAGGGGCACAGCTGATATCGGTGGTGGGTGAGAAAACCTAGGAATTTGGACAAGACTTCTTACCTGTATGGGTCCTCATGTGCACCTTCAGCTGGGAGCTCTTGGTGTATGTCTTCCCGCACCCCGGGTATGCGCAGTTGTGGGTGGCAGTTCTTTTACTCGCCCAGGAGCGGCGCCCTCTCTTCGGTTTGCAATCCTCTTGGGGATTAATGGCAGGGTAATATTCCAAAAAGGGTGAGGAATGTGGGGTAACCATGATGCCATGCATGGCCGGGTACACCCCATAATGTCCGTGAAAAGCTCCAGGAGCCTGACCCTGGAAGGCAGCGGGGTAATGCTGGTACTGCTGGGGCAGAATGGGCAGGCAGTGCAGGTCGGTGCCCATCAAGTGACCGTCATTTGGGGCCATCTCCTCAGTGTGGCCGTTGGGGCTGATCCTGTAGGTAGGGCCCCCCATATGCATGCTGCTGCAGCTTATCTCCGGGGTGAGGGGATAAGTGGGGCCTCCACCTGTGTTCTGGCCGGTCGTGTGATCCAAAATAAAATCTAAGTCCACAAATTTGGAGAGGTCGTCTTCTTCTTCTCTTTTAATGCTGTAAGTTTCGACCATGTTATATCCTAGGTCGTCCATAGTCAGCTCCTGGGGGAAGAGAACAAAGTTAGCAAAAAATCGCAAAAACAGAAATCGGAGCAATTAGCAGCGACCCCAGCGCGTCTACCTGTTAGTGCTGAAACCTGTCGGACGAGTTTATAAGACTCACTGAGCAAACAGCGCCGGAGCCGGGACATTGCCTCTACCCCTATGGACTAAAGATCCCGTTAGAAGAGAGCTGCCTCTACCTCTAAGGACTAAAGATCCCGATAGAAGAGAACTGTCTGTGCCCCAATCCCTAAGATCCCGATAGAAGAGAGCTGCCTGTGCCCCAATCCCTAAGATCCCGATAGAACGTTGACAAGTTCTATTTTGTAAACACTCGGACGAGTTCTAGATACAAAGTAACTTTCCAGCAGAAAGACTACGTGCAGGACCCACTGTGCCCCCACCAGGCAGGTGCTGCATCCTCTGCCCGCACAGGGTACAGATCGGCAGAACTTTGTGCGAGTTGTGATCTCGGCACCGATGTTATCGGTGGAAACTTTGCAACTTGGAAAAAAGTTTTGAAAACTTTGTAGCAGAGAAAACATGATAAAACTAGACCCCTGAGCAGTGACATCAGCCAGACCCAACACCAGCTACTCCCCACACTACCCTCCTAACCTTCTGCAGAAATGGGTTTGCACCCGGACTCCATGAGAAATCTGCGGACTCTTACCTGGATGAATCCTAGCTGTTTGTCCTGTACAAGGGGAAGGCTGGCAAAGGCGACGCTCATGCTGCTCCAATAGCTCCAGTCGCAGGGATGTAGCTTCCAGCTCCGAGGATGCGAAAATCGAATAATCCCGCTCTGAGAGTTGCAGCCTCTTGTTCAGCGGAGGCCTCATTCATATTCACGGACGCTCTCTCCTGATTGGCTACTGCCTTTATTTGTACACAGAGAGCACTGGTCGGCCCCGCCCCTCACCTCAGGCTGGCAGGTCACGTGGTGTTAACAAGTCGTATGTAATTAACATGTAATGGGACGACTAGAATAATGTTGTATCCTCACACACAGAGCCGAGGTAGTGTATACACAGAGAAATCATAACCATATACACGGAATATGCACATTGTGAGGAATTACTGCAAATCTACTTCACTAATAGAGCAGGGTTCTGTGAAGGTTAAAATGTAGTAGGTACCTTCTATGACTTGGAATATCGCAATCAAAGAAATGGATCTATCTATCTATCCACTACGTGATACAATGACCAATAGTTATATATACCATAAATGAAAAGCGTTGATATAGTAAAGAATACATACAGCACTATAGTATCATACACCTGTGTGACTGCACTCACTATTATACACAGCGCTAGGGAAGGGTTAATATTACTCCATCATACCCATCAGGTGTGACACAACCCAGCCCGGACACTCATCTCCCTGCACACACTGCTACAGCCCTCACATAGATTATTATATTATATTACACACACTATACATTCGCCACTCTGCACTCAGACACACATTGCTATGGAGCTCACAAAGCATATGGAGTATATATTACACTACATTATGTTGCACCTACACACCACTGCACAGTGTATACACTTCTATAACAAATATACCACAATTTCTCAATAATTAAGTCAGTATAACTATTAGAACTAGTATAACTATCATTTTGTGTAGTGACTTCTATAACAAAGCACATGTATTCTAGACACGCCACTCTGCACTCAGATTCACACAGCTATAGAGCTCACAAAACCATGCAGTATATATTACACTACATTATGTTGCACCTACACACCACTGCACAGTGTATACACCTCTATAACAAAGCACATGTATTATTACATTACACACACTATAGACATGCCACTCTGCACTCAGAGCTCACAAAACTATGTAGTATATATTATAGGACATTATATCGTACCTACGGTAGACACACTACTGCACAGTGTATATATTACTATAGCCCTCACAAAGCAACATATATTATTATATTATACATACAAAACCTACATACAAAAAATCTGCACTCAATTACACATGGCTATAGATCTCACAAAACAGAGTATATAATTTAGTACATTATATTGTATATACACACCATTGCACAGTGGTGTGTATATACCCTCACTAAGCACATTATATATATATTATACATAGATATTATTATACACACCACGGAGTGATTCATGTAGGTTGTGCACACTTCTGGGGTTAATAATGTATATTGAAATCTGATACATCAAGAGTGTAACAGTGTATCAGTCATCTATATCATATTGTATGACTTTGTTACACTGTATCAACCATCTATGCGACATTGTATAACTGATACATTTAATCAGTCATCTATATAACATTTATCATTGTGCTACAGTATGTCATATATCTGAGACATTTTAGCACTGTATTACATTGCATCAGTCATCTATATAACATTATATCATGGTGCAGTGTATCATTTATCAATGAGAAGACATTGTATTGTATTATTGTCCATCAGGGATCTATGTAATATTGTATCTCTATGTAAAATTGTATCAACCATCTATGTGACTTTATATTAATGTAACACGCAGGACCCCCCCGATGAAATCAGACTCTCAGTTCCTCCCGATTATTTGGTGAATTTCTCTATTTTTTGGGTTGTAATATGGAGACAAAGGGGGCCCGCGTTTTTGGGGCAGGATTGTGCAGTTTGTTTCATTTCCAGTTGTTTGTGCTCTTGTTGTTCCTGAGTTTTGTATCTTTTTTCCGTTTTATTGCTTTTTTTTCATTGTCTTACCCAAGAGGCGCCATATTATCCTATTAAACTTTTGCAAGGACCCCGGCGGGGGGGGCACGTACCATTATTTAGTTATCATGCAAGGTATCTAGTGATTACATTTTTTTGTCTCGTTGGTAACCAGTTAAACTTCAGAGCAGATGGGGGAGATGGTCTATGAGCGCTGGATGGCGGGGGAGGGTTCGGTACAGTTGCAGCACCCCCCCACCTGTCTTCTTATTAATGTTTTTTAATTGTACTCTGGAAAGAGTCTCTTTAACCCTTTCGTGACTTTACACCGGAGAATGGCCCCCTGACAGCGCAGAATATGGAGAAGGAGATAAAATGGAGACTTCTGAGAATTCTTTGTGTTCCATCTCCAGCGTCTGACTATTACAGCCGGGTCTATGTGACTGGAGATGTGTGGACCAGCTAGGACTTCTAGGATTACTATGCTCCTACATGATACACAGATGCACTAAGGAGCTTGGGGTGGTTATTGATGGTGATTTTTTGCTGTTCACTCCGGCAAATATTCAACAAATTATTAATTGGACCGAACTTCTATAACAATGAGCAATATGCGCCCAGCAGACATTTTGGCGCATAGCTAAACAGTGGCATTAGTGAACCCTGGGAATAGTTCTAGGATCGGTGAGTTTATTGTTTGGGCTGTATAATGGTATCGCTTAGTTTTGGAAATGCCAAGAAAAGGAATTTGTAGTTTTGTCAACACAACATGGAGAACCTAAAACAGTGCAATATACAAACGAGTGCTAAGTGGCAACAAAACTTGACCTCCCAGCAGGGGGTAATAGCTGAAACACCTACAAATGTATCAACAAAAGGCTCCCATCTCTTGCCCCATTTTATTGTCATTTATATCTTAAAAAAAAAAAAAAAAAAAAAAAGTTTTGTATTCATTCCTAATACATCAAAAGTTCACAATTAGGAGCAGCCTTTGCTTTGACAAAACCCTTTTCAAAGTGAAATGTTGCATTTTAATTTTTACTTCTGCTGAATTAAGAATAAAAGAATTCTTTCTTGCAGATTATTATTTGCATTCTTCTGGACCAGTGCCCCCAATAGTGATCTGTAGCAGTGTGAACTGAGACACAATAGCAGATACTGATTTAAAAATTTTCATTTTTCATATTCCACTATATTATAACATAAAAGGGGGGCAGGTGTTCTATAAATACCCTGGGGAGAGGAGGATGGGGGAAAAAAAATCAGGGATCTACCCTTCCTCTTATTTTAAGTCAGGGGGTGTCAGGTCTACATTCCCTTCTGTTGATAACATGAGGGTAGTTAGGGTGCTAGCCAATTATTTTATATAGTGGGGGGTTAATCGGGGCTCTGTCCCTCATTGTTATATAAGGGGGGGGGGGTTGGTCTGGGCCCTGTACATTTCGGGCCACATGTATGAAAGTGTTTTGGTCTAAAACTCATTTTTTCCCCTAAGAAACCTATGGGCAAAAGAGTGAGTTTTAGACCAAAACCGTTTCATACATGTGGCCCTTCGTGTTATATAATGGAGGGGTTTATCAGGGCTCAATACCTCCCTATAATAACATGTGGGTGATCAAGGCTCTATCCACTTCTATTATATATTGGGGTAGGGGGTAATCTGGGCTCTTTCCCCCTCTGTAATATAATTGGGGGTTCTTTAGAGTTCCATACCCCTTTATGATAACATGGGGGTTTTCAGGACTCTATTACTCATCTATTATATATTGGGGTGTGTTGTGTAGGGGGTAATCTGGGCTCTGTCCCCCTCTGTTATATAATGGGGGGTTGATCAGGGCTCTGTATTATAACATTGGAAGGTTAGGTCACAATCCTCTTCTATTATATAATGGTGGGTTATTTAGGGCCCTGTCCCCCTCTATTAGTACATGAGGGGTGGTCAAGGCTTTATTCTCCTCCATTATAACATGAGGGAAGTCAGGGCTATAATGCCCTTTATTATATTGTGGTAACGATAAGGGAGATATTTCCTAATATAACGGGGGTAATCAAGGCTCTTTTCCCTTTTTTAGAACATGGGGGGAGGGAGGGGGATCAGGGCTTTATGGGGGTGGTTAGGACTCTATCCCCATTTATTATAACATGAGGGTAGTCAAGGCTTTATACCCTTTTATTATAACATGAGGGTAGTCAAGGCTTTATCCCCATTTATTATAACATGGAGGTGGTCAAAACTATATCCCCATTTATTCTAACAGCAGATCCAACCTATTTTAACATACCCTCATTCCCCCTTCTCCCATATATACGGTATATACGGGATCACTGTGTTGATGGCCATACTAACTACAACCCAGCACAGCAGCACATATTTTAATATAATCTGAATATACGGTTAGAGCAGCTTTACATTAATACATTACACGTGACTGAATGGATCTTTCTTTTGCTCATGTGACTGATTATTACAGAGGGGGAAATCTGTGCTTATCATGAATATCTGCCCTATAGGGGGCATTGCTTTATGAAGGCACCAATATCCTATGGATTTGTGGATATACCCACTTCTGTATTGTATGATTGGCATTTAGGAGTTGGTGTGTGAAATTAAGCACTTGCAGATGACCCATTTTGCAGCTTGTTTATACTTCTTCAAAGCTTTATGGCATCTTATATCTTTGTCCTAGAGCCAACTCTGGCTCCTTATATTGTTTATTTGGGAAATAAAGGTTTGAATGCAGGAGAATTTATCATCATTCAGACTCGTGATCATCCTTAAGTGACTGAACACTGCCAACAATGCCAGCTATGGTGGGTGGACGCTCGACCAACTTCCATCATTGAAAGAGAGCATTAGCATAAATGTAAAACTGATTTATTATGTAACTAGCACTGAACAAAGGATCAGGCCTAGACAAAAGGCCACTGACCTTTAATGTTCTAATCTTATTAAAAAAAGAGATTCTGGAAGATTTATTAGAATTTGCTAAAATGAGGTATACAGTTTATAAACGGCAGGAGAAAAGTGAGTATGATCAGTGGAAAAGTGACGCGCCTAGACTTCTTATCACTTATCAGCACTACAGTCTAAAATTGTGGAAACCAGAGAGTAATAGAGTGTATTCACCTTTGCTACAGTCAACCTGTCCTTAGCTGTAAATGGCTGATAACAGAGATTACATTAACCGGTGTAGCACTGTTTGTGTTCTGGACATGGAGCCGTGATACTCAATTCTATAGAAACTGATAATATAATCACATACTGTATCTTACTGTACCGGTTGATGAGATACTTATTGGAACCAGTTACATATTCATGGGTGACCAACTTCAGCAGCTGAAGCCATTCCCATTGTGATTGATAACAGCCATTAGAAAACCGTTTTACAGAAGCTTCTTGCTAACTGAATACTGTGTTACCATAAGGACATATAGGGATTGAATGAATTACCATAGGGACACATAGGACTGTATAGGAATTGTAGACATAAAACAGTAGATATTGAACCAAGACTATTTGCAAAGTTGTTTAGGGTGCAGTACAGCAAAAAAATCTGGCACTCGGTCGGAATAGCATTTTTTTCAGTATACATTCCCTGACATCTGTCCCACAGTATCTTTCTGCACCCCACACTCAAATTCTGCAAATTAAACACATTTTGGAAGCTTCATTTTATTTTGTTTCTGTTGTGTGACCCTGGTGTCCTGTGATATGAAGAATCCGGCACACACCAACTGGAGAACTGCACGTGGAGTGATCACATAGAACCAGAAAGATGCAACATATCAGATAATAGGAAGCAACATAAATATGCAGGGCGAAAATTAAAACTTATTGGAATAGGTTTATAAGGCCTCATTCAGGTCCTAGTTTTGTCCCCTGTTTGTGGGATCAGTCAGCATACTGTAAAGATGTATCCAGACTGATGCCATAGTAGGGGCCATAGACTTCTGACATAGTGCTAATTGGACTAGGATTTCCCCAGTTAGCGAACATATACCATTAGTGGTGGACTGGACTTTTCTAGGGCCCACGGGTGGAGTTGATTATGGGGGCCCCACAATTTTGAGTGTTTTGGACCCCACCGGTTAAAGTTTTATTTTAGGGACTCACCCTAAAATTTCCCGGAAAATTGACTTTTTCAGGCCCCCTTTTCTCTGCTTCTTGTTTTTCTGGCTTTTTTTTTCTTCCCTCTTCTGGGGAAATATATACGCATTTTAAAAATTCAAATCCCGGTTTCCCTTCCATGCTCGGGGGCTACCCAGGGTTTAAAACCCAATTCCCCTGTGGGTCAGTCCAAAGCCTTCCCCAAGTTTCTGAAAGGGACACAGAAGCATGGTAAAATCCCCACCTTCGGGTTAAAGGTATTTGAAGGGCTCTCCAAGATTTTAGCCCCATCCTTTAAAGGTTTTATGGGGAAACCTTTTTTCTATTAAATTTTTGTCAATTGTATTGTGGGGATTAATTTACTTGATCTTTATGATGAATAGGGGTTCGCCAGTTTTCAACATCTAAGGGCCACAGGGAATAAAAGGGTTTTTTGGTTTTAAAAACTCCTTTTTTTCCCATAGAAACAACGGGAAAAAACAAGATGTGAAAAAGTGGTAAACCACAGAAAATTTAAAAAAAAATCCTCTTCTCCCCCAAAAGAATTGTGTTTTTTCCCATAAAGTTACGGTTTCAAAACACATCCGGGGAAATGTAGGGACTTTTGGGGTTTTCCCCCTGTAAACCGAAGCCCCCCAATGCAGTCCCACCTTTGTTATTTCCCTTTGGGGGGCACGGGCAACCATTTATTTTTTCATTTTCCCTTTGCTAATTCTTTGTTACAAAAAGGGTCTAGGGTTTCTGAAACATTTTCACTTTTGGGGAATTTAAAATTTCCTATCGATACCAACGTTCTGGTTTTGGGGAAAAACCTTTTTAAAAGATGTTTATTCCCCATTTACAAATTTTTTCGGGGGGTTGCCACCAGTTTTTTGGGCCGGGGGCTGCAGAGAAAAAAAGGGAGGTGGATTTAAATGTGTGCTCTCCCTTTTCCCTCTTCAAAGGGGTTTTTTTTTGAATACATTTAAGCCACCGCCCCAAATTTTTTTTTGGGATCCCCTTTTGGGGGAGGGGTTTTTTGGAAAGGGGGGGGGCCCCCCCCCCCCCCGGTGGAGTAATAGACTTCTACAGATTCTATTTGTACTCCCTTAAAAGGACTGTTTGCCCTATTTAGTTAACAAATTTGTTTTGAGGGCCCCAAAAACCGTGGTAAAACCATGCTTTTATGTTCAGGGGCAGAAAGGAACAAAACTTGCTAAATAGTGAAAATGTAGTCCACTTATTTTAAATTTTTTTCCCCTGTAAAAGGGTTTTGGGGCCATGCTGAGTTACTTTTGTACAGTACCCCAAACAGATACCATGAATGGAGCAAAAAAAAGATGGGGGAAAAAAGTGGTGCCACAGAAAAAAATTAAAAAAATTTTCTTTTTTCTCCCACGGGAATTTTTGTGTATTTTTTCCCAATTAAAGGGGACATTTCAGTTAGATTGTAGATTCTTTTTGGGAAATTTTGGATTTGGGGTTAAAACCTGTTTTAACAGGACCCCCCAAATGCAGTGCCCCCCGGGGATTTACCACCAGGACATTTGCAACCAAATTTTAACCCTCTTCCTGTTTAATCATTTGTTACTTAAAGCCCGGGAAACCCCACACAAATAAACATTTTTAGGGTATCCCCCTATTAATACCCTTTTAAATGTGTGAGATGGGAAAAAAACTTTTTTTAAGGCGGTTTTCCCCCACCCAAATAATTTGGGAAAAGGTTGCAGCGGCTATGCTGTGTGGGATGGTTCCAGGGCCCTAAAAAGGATTTTTTTAATAAAATTTGGGGAGTTTTTATTAAAGGGAAAATTAAAAAAGGTTGGATAAAAAAAAAAAAATAGAAAACTGTTTTACTGAAAAGAAAAAAATTCGTTAAATTAGATGTCTTTAACACGGGAAATTTGGAATGTCGGGGGAAAAAAAAAATTGTCAGTTTTGTACCCGACAGTTTCCCTAAATTTTTAAATGTATTTTTTTTTAAAGGGAATATTGCCAGTCGATGGGAAAAGGTATGGGGATAAAAATAAAAGGAATGAAAAATAAATGAGGGAATTTAAAACCCGGTATTTTTTGCCACGGTTCTGTTAGGGGAAAAGGTTTGATGTTTAGAGGGGAAAGTAGGTGCTTAAGAAAGGGGAGAGAAGGACTGACATGGGGGGGTTATCCGAAAGGGACCCCGGAAAAAATGGACCAAAAACCCTTTGGAAAGACCATGCTTTTATGTCCAGTGCGGGAAAACGGCTCACACTTCCCAAAATGGTGAAAAATGTAGACCACTTGTAAAAGGTACATCGAAGCTGCCACCCCAACTTTCCTTCCCTATAAGGGGGCAAGGAGCCATCTTTTAGCCTGCGGGTTTTAGAAGATGAAAAAAACAAAATTTTTTGTCTTTTTAAAATAGAATTTTTTTAGAAATTTCCAGGCAGCATACCATGTTTTTTTTACCCGGGGGAACTAAAAAAATTTTACATTTGGTACAAAAAAACATTTTTTTTTGTGCCAAAAGCCCTTTTTTTGCCTTTTTTTGGGGTATTTTGATTTGTGCGGAGTTTTGAAAAACCCCATCCTTTGTTGTTCTAGCAGCTTAGTTTTCTGGGCTTTTTGATTAACGGGATTTACATTTTTTCTTGTGATTTTTTGTTTCACCAAACATTTTTAAATGCATAGTGCGGATTTTTTTTAAAGGGGGAATTTGCTCAAGGAAATTTTGAAAGTGTTGATTTCCTTCACATGGGGGTCTTGGGGTTTGTCCTGGTGTGCCCAAAATTTCCCATGGCCACATCTATGAACCGGTTTGGTCAAAAAAACTCATTTTTTTCCCCATAGGTTCTAGGGGAAAAAAGAGTGATTTTTTTAGATCAAAACCCAGTTTTCCCTGTGGCCCCGTGTTTTTTAGAAAAAAAGGTTGTCATCGCCCCACCCGGGGCCCCAATTCATTTCTTATTCCCCCCAAAAGTCACTTTTTTCTCCCGGGGTTTTTCAATAGCGGGGGGGAAAGGAAAGGCAGTTTAATCTTTGCGCTCTATGACACTATGGTTACCAAAAATTTACAGGCATATTTGGGGGCGCATTGCAGGGGAAATTACACCCTAAAAAATTTTGTCCGGGAAATAACCCAAATTTTTGAACCCCCCTTACAAATATTTCCCATTTTTCCCGCCCAATATACGCCAGAAAGAAGTGACATGTCCCTTCTTTTCCCCGGCATTCAATACTTGGCGGGGAAGATGGCTCCATAGATGGCTTCATGAGAGCTACTATTACCGTAATTACAGGACATATTTCGAGGTGCATTGAAGCACAATTACGCTCCAAAAACGTCCCGAAAAAATGGGGTTTTGTGAATAATTTCCCTTAGGGTTTTCAGCCCAAAAGTTTATTGGGGGGGGCCCACTGCTTTTTGGGAGCAGATACTTGGTAAGGTGAAAAATGCCGGGGCTCAAAAACTAGAAACCGTTTGGGGGGAAAGGGTGTCTGGAAGGTTTATTAGAATTTGGGGTAAAATGGTTTTTACAGTTTATTAATGGCTGAAGAAAAGTGAGAAAATATTGATCAGGTGGAGCAGTGAAGTGCCTACACTTCTTATCGTTTATCAGCACTACAGTTATCTTCTCATCAGTCTAAATTTGTGAAAACCAGAGAGTAATAGTGTATTTTACCTTTTCCCACAGCCGAAAAGGGGTGGGTAACAGAGATTACTTAACCGCTGCAGGGGGGTTTTTATTTTAAAAAAAACCCCTTTGTGTTCTGGGACGATGGAGCCCTGTTTTTCAATTTTTTAGGAATGATAATATAAACAAACTGTATCTTATTGTACGCTTGATGGGGATACTTATTTGACCAAATTTCATATTCTTTGGTTGGGGGCCAAATGGGCCCCGGGGTTTAAATCTTGAAACTGAAAACCATTCCCCCTTGTGATTGATAACGCCATTTGAAAAAAAGTTTTTACGAAGTTTTTTGAACTTTGTATGTTTCCCCCTAAAGACAAAATAGGGATTGAATTTAATTTAAACCCTCGGGGCAAAAGGAAATGTTTTAGGAATTGTTAGAAATATAAAAAAAGTAGATATTGAACAAAAACTATTTGAAAAATTGTTTTGGGGGCGGGATCAGCAAAAAAATCTTGCCTCTGTCGGAAAAGCATTTTTTTTTCCCGTTATATTTTTTTCCCCGACATCTGTCCACAGTATTTTTTTCTGCACCCCCCACCTTTAAAAATTTTGCCCAAAAATTTTTAAAAACCAAATTTTGGGGAAACTTTCATTTTATTTTGTTGCTGTTTTTTGTGCCCCCGGGGTCCTTTGTTAAAGAAGAAACCGGGGACAAAACCCAACTGGGAACTGCAAAGTGGAGTGAAAAACATAGAACCGAAAAATTTCAACTAAACAGATTTAAAAGGGAAGCAAAATCAAATTTTTGCAGGGGGGGAAAATTTAAAAATTTTGGAAAAGGTTTTTTTAAAAGGCCCCATTCAAAATTTGGTTTTGGGTTCCCCGGTTTGGGGGGGATCAGTCAGCATTCTGTAAAACTGTATCCCGATTGGAAACCATAGTAGGGGCCCTAGATTCTGACACAGGCTTTAAACGGACTATGATTTTCCCCCGTTAGTGAACTTTTTTTACCGTCAGTGGTGGACTGGATGGGGCTGGGCTCAAGGGGGTTGTTGGAATTTTTTAGGGGGCCCCCAAGTTGAGTCGTTTTTTTGGGAAAACGTGGAGTTTATTTTAGGGGTCCAACCCACGCTACTGTAAATGCTGTAGATGCCGGGTATACTTTGCTTCTTTTCCCTTTCTGGTTTTTAAAGCCCCTTCTGAGGATGTTTAGCAGTTTAAAAAAAAACTCCAGGTTTTTACCATTTCTTAAAGGGGGGCCCGCCCGGGGTTTCACCTATTCCCTGTGTGTCAATCCCAGCCTGTACCCGTTTTGCATTGGGACCGGAAGGGGATGGTTTGATTTACCCTTCTGTAAAAAGGGATTTGAAGGGGGGTCCCAGATTTTTTGAAATATCCTTTTGGATTTTTTTGGAACCTTTTTTCTTGTTTAAATTTTTAAAATTGTATTGTGAGTTTAATTACCCGATTTTTGATGTTTAAAAGGTAAGCCAGATTTTAGCATTTTAAGGGCACATGTATGAAACGGTTTTGGTCTAAAACTCACTTTTTTTCCCCCAGAAACCTATGGGGAAAAATTTTGAGCTTTAGAACCAAAAACCTTTTCATACATGTAGCCCCAAAATTTTCTAATAGAAAATTTACCCAAATTCCCGAATATATTTTTCGGATCAAAATTTCCTTTAAAAAGGTTTTTTATTTTAAAACTTTCTGGTCTATTGTTTGGATTTGGTTAAAAAATGTGGCCCCTTGGTTTTGGGGCACTTTAAAGGGGAGGAAAAAGAAGGGCCCCAAAAGTCTCTGTTGAGGTTTGAAAAGGTTTTGGTTTTGGGAAATCTTCCTATGAAATCTTTAAATAACCCGTTTGAGTAGGGCAGAGCTTTATATCCTATAGGGTTTTGGGGCCCCCTTTTTCATTGTAATAGAGAAATTTTTTGGGGGTTTCCCCCCTTTTTAAAAATTTGGGGTTTGGTCCCACCCTTGGCTTGAGCTATCAGCATTTATGGCATTTTCCATTTAAAACGGTTTTAGAGGGTAAGTTTGGGGAAAAATTCTTTTAATTCTTTCTCCCAATTTCGGGGGGGATTTCCCGATCTTTTCCGCCTGCAGAGATGGGAGACTTTGGGTTTTAAATCTGTGGGGTTTTTTATGGGTTTTCTTATTTTGGGGTTTTGAAAAAGAGCCACCGGGGGTGCTTTCTGGGCAGTAATCATGTCAGCGGCTCTAGTTTAAAAAGAGGGGCCCTTGGTGTGGTGCAAAGTTCGGAAGGTAAATAATAGCTAGGGGGGTCGGGAAATAACTGAAAAACTTCCTATAAGGGAAATTAAAACCCCCCCAAAATTTTCTTTTTTTGGCAAAGGGGGCCAGCCACAAACCCCGGAAGTTAGAAGAAAGGGGAATACCCCCTTAAAGATTCTTCCCGAAATCTTTTTTTAAACCTTTTTATTAAACATTCCAGAAAAATACAAAAAGTGGTATTTTCAAAAAATTAAAAATTTACAAGGAAAATAATGACCATCAGAAACATCTTGTTTCCCATTTAGCAGGCCTACAAGGGTTTCACTTGAAAAGCAAAATTTTCTTTTTTTCCCCCTTCCCCCTTCCCCCAAAAAGGGGGGGGGTTTTTTTAGGAAAACCCACTTTAATTTTGGGGGTCAAAAAGTAATATCTGCTTTGGGGAAACCCCGAAAATTTAAAATAAAGCAGTCTTGGATGGCGTTCTGAATTGATTCTCAGAATTTGTCATTTAATAGGGACTTTTATTGCTTTCTTCTGGAGACACACTTTTATTTTTTACCACTAATTTTTTTTTTTTTTTTTTTTTTTTTTTTACCAGTGTTTAAGTAGCAAAATTCTGAGGGGCTTCCTTGCTTCCTCATGTGGGTTTTACTGTGTTTTAGGCAATAATGAAAAATGACGGGCACAAGAATAAGGTTCTCCCACTGTGTGAAAAAGCAAAGTAGGGAGAAAGGGAAAAACCAAAAGAAAAAAGAAGATAGAAATTGTCCCCCAAAACCCAAAAAGAATGGGAAATTTAAAAATGAATCTTTTTTAGGGACAAAAAAAACCAGAAAAAAAACAAAATAAAAAACAATTAAAAACAAAAAGCTGAAATATTTTCCCCAAGGGCTGTAAAAAAATTTTTTAAAACAAAAATTAATCCCAAAAATTTTAAAAAATAACCAAACCCTTTTTTTTGGGGGATATAAAAATGGTTAAAAAAAAATGCAATTAAAAAATTTGGACGTGTCAAAAAAAGTGCAGACACCATTTTAAAAAAGTGAAAAAATTTGTTTCCCCGCAGAAAATAATTTCACCATAGATATAATGCAATAGTAGGAACAAAAAAACGTATAGACGCTCAGATATAAATAAGGGGTAATTGCGATGTTTTGAGGCATAGATTATATATCCGATAGGGTAATTTATTTCCTGGCTGCTGCCAACACACTTAACACCCAATTTCTAATTTCTTTTATGGGATGTGGATTAGGAATGGTAATGCCGATGTGTACGCTCGTTGAATACAATGGGGTTTTCCCCTCGTCCTTAATGTTTATAGTTGTTTCAATATGAATTGCGAATTACAATTAAACTAAGTGAAAACAGTGAAAAAAGTCAGACAAAACGTTACCAGACAAAGCTTTGTTAATGGGAAGGGAAACTGTCACGTTCCTGTCATCTGGCTCGGGTCGTCGGCGAAGGCCGCTGCGACCATAACTGCGGCCTTGCTTTTTCTTGTGTGAACACTGTCTTCTTTCTGGGACCTTAATTGAATCCTAGCCAACGCCCGTGGCCAGGAACTTTCCAGCACTCTCTGGGTTAATCTCAACTCTGTGATTGACAGATTCTCTGCTCTATTTCCTCCCCTTCCCTATTTATAGCCACCACTTCCTTCAATCCTTGCCTGCTATAGGTTGTTTCCCTGTAGTTCGCCGTATTTGCTTCTTTGGTTTTTGTGCTCTCCTGACCTTTGGCTTTGGACCCCGGTTATCCCCTTCTGTCTCACGTCTCTGTACCACGCTGCCCGTACTGTTGCCAACTTTGGACTGCCCCCGGTTACCCTCTTTGTCTCACGCCTCTATACCTCGTTGCCCGAACTGTTGCTGACTTTGGACCGCCCGACTACGCTTTTTGTTTGGTGTCTGTGTCACACTTATTGCAGTGCAGCTATCAGTCTTCTGATTGGGGCCGGCCTGTTAAGGAGTCGGGTTCCCCAAAAGGCAGGGACAGGGGCTGGGATTAGTCAGGGCCCACTTGTCTGTGTGTGTGTCTCTGACCGGTCCCTGACAATAACATTTTAATGTCATTCAAGGAATTGAAAAGCTTTAACGACAACAAGTAGATATTCAAAAACAATTGCAGGCAAAATACATGAAAAATTTTGAATGTATCTTTACATAAAAGTAAAAATGTATTTGCCGAAATTGGAAAATTATTTTTGGATTTAGATCCACCAAGATGGAAAAGTCTAGGTTAAACCAGGTACTGGCTTTTGTTTAATGTGAATGCCATACAGAGCTCCCATAAGAAACTCGAGGGCCCCAAAAAGACCAAGAATCTGGCCCTGCCAATTACAGTTCCTATCTTGCACCATAAAAAATCTTGAATTCATCAGAGCCCTTCATAGGAGTACTGCTCTAATGGTGCCCATGAGGCCATATACATTAAAAGGGTGTTTCTTAGTAGTGACATCTATCACCCATAGACTTCCAATTGAAAGAGCACGGAAACATTTAAGGTATTCTTTTTTTGTTTTAATACAGTTGTATAGAGTAGTGTAGGCTCATGCAATATTCTATACTTTTTCTTTGCGGTATGCAGACATATACCTGCCAAATGGAGGCCATGAGGACACGCTTTTGGCCTTTGTCCGGCCATTTAATCATATGAATATGGTCAGTGGAGTTGATGCTTGTGGCCCACCAGCGAACTTGATAACTGGGGCCAACGAGAGGAGTAGACTCTTGGACCCATTTTACAGCTATTATACATTGTACACGCCCCTTGCTTTTTCATGAAAAGCAGCTCCAGGTCTACTATTCTTAGTGGCCCTCCATTCCCAGAGGCCGCTATGGGTTTCTCCTGCTCCCCTGTGGGCCAGTCTGAGCCTTTTAGTGTATACGTTGGGAACTTTCCTGGCGCACACACTTAACAGACATCATAAGCGTGGTGTATCATATTTTGGAAGTTTCTTTTTCTTTTCTTGCTGCCATGTGACCCTGAGGTCCTGTGATAAGAAAAATGAAAAATCCAGCGCACACACCAAATGGAGAACTGCACATTGGGCAATCACAGCAGATGCATCAAATTCATATAACAGGATATTTCAGAAACCCCAAATGAATATAAAGGACGAGCACAAAAATACTCGATTTCAAGTAGTAATAGTCAAAAATTATCTGAATAAGACTCTATTCACATCTCAATTTTGCACCCAGTTCCTGCTATTCATTGGGATACAGACACTGTGGTGAGGATATAGACTTCCATAGATTTCTAACAAAGTCCTAAGTGGACTGTTTTGTCCTATTTAGCGAACGCATACCGTTTCTGCATTGGTGCATAAACAGTACACACTTACTAAATAGTGCAAATGTAGCCCCCTTAGTACAATGTTTGCCCTGTAGTCTATGGTCCCGCTGCAATACATTTTGAAAGTATCCCGGCAGATTCCATGAACAAGAGGAAAAAACAAGATGTGGAACAGTGGTGACCACAGATATCTTAACTTATAAAAAATCCTCTTCTCTCCCACAGAATCTCTGTGTATTATTCCCATAAAGTTATGGTACATTATACATCCATTGGAAATGTAGGATTTTTGTGCTCACCCTGTATAACCGAACCCACCAATGCAGTGCCGCCATGTTATTTACCATCAGGACACTGCAACCAATTATTATCATCTTTATGCTAATCATTGTTACATAAAGTCTAGGGACCTGCACATATCACTCCTTAATGTTATATCCCATCGATACACATACATCTCTGAGATGGGAAAACCTGTAGATGGTATTCCCATGTACTAATTTCAGAGGTTGCAACCAGTTCTTTGCCGGCTGCAGAGAACAAAGAGGTGGCCCTACATGTGCTGCTCTCCCTGTCCTCTTCCATGGGTGGTTTTGAATACATCTAAGCCACCGCTCCATTCTCTATCCATTGGGATACAGACCCCATGGCAGGGTCATAGACTTCTACAGACTTCTATTGTACTGCTAAGTGGACTACGTTTGCCATATTTAGTGAACATATTCTGTTTCTGCACTGGACCCAGAACCGTGGTAGACCATGCTTTTATGTCCAGTGCAGAAACGGCACACACTTGCTAAATAGTGAAAATGTAGTCCACTTAGTATAATGTTTGCCCTGTAGAAGTCTATGGCCATGCTGAGATACATTTGTACAGTATCCCAACAGATACCATGAACTGGAGTCAAAAACAAGATGTGGAAAAGTGGTGACCACAGATAACTTAAAAAAATTCTTCTTCTCTCCCACAGAATTTCTGTGTATTATTCCAATAAAGTGACAGTACAGTTACATTGTAGATCTGTTGGAAATGTAGAACTTGTGTTCAACCTGTATAACAGGACCCCCCAATGCAGTGCTGCCATGTGATTTACCATCAGGACACTGCAACCAATTATTTTCATCATCTTCCAGCTAATCATTGTTACATAACATCTAGAGAGCCGCATGTATCACATTTTTATGGTATGTACTATTGATATCCTTACATCTTACTAAATTTTGAGTATTCTACCGGCCACATGCGTTAGAGATAATTCCATGGCTCACCAGTATTGTATAATGAAATTAGAGTTTTATTAAGGGTAAATACAAAGGAATGGATCAAACAAAAAAAGATCTACTTGATTACTGGCACAAAGATTTAATGTCTCATAGATGTCATTTACATAGTATTTTGGAATGTCAGATAATAGATGTCAAGTTGTATTGACATTTTGGCAATATGCCTTTATCAAGTGACATGTAAAATTGAGCAGTCTATGGGATAAGGTATAGATAAGATATAGAGAATGACAATAAATGAGAGGTTGACAGGTATATGCCACGGCTGACTAGAGGAGGTGATGTATAGACGGCCAAGTAGGTGCTTAAGATACTGGGAGAGACAGGACTGACATCCGGGGATATCCGCAAGCAGCCGGCAACTGGACCCAGAACCGTGGTAGACCATGCTTTTATGTCCAGTGCAGAAACGGCTCACACTTGCAAAATAGTGAAAATGTAGACCACTTAGTACAATGTACATCTAAGCCGGCACAGCCACCTTTCCGTTTCCCTATAGCCGGCAAGGAGCCATCTTTTAGCCTGCAGGTTAGAAGATGAGAAAACAGAATTTTTGTCATTTAATAGAATTTTCATTAGAACTTTCCACAGCAGCACTACCATGTTATTTACCCTCAGGACACTACAACCAATTACACTAAGGTACACAAACATTTTTTTATTGCCTAGAAATGTTGACCTTGTTCTGGGTATTTGAGTGCTGCAGAGTCTGCAAATCCCATCCATGTTGTTCTAGCAGCTCTAGTTTCTGGGCTGTTGATTACATGATTCTACATTGTTCTTGTGATTAATTTGTTTCACCAACATTTATAAATGCATAGTGCAGATGAATGTAATTGAATTTGCTGAAGGAAAATTTCTAATGTTAGGGTATGTTCACATGGCGTCTTGCGGTTCGTACCTGTGTGCACCGCAAGACGCTGTGTGTTTAGAAGAACGTGCTGATCACCTCCAGCCGGCTCCATTCACTTTCATTATTTCTGCCACATGTTACTTCTTTCAGCCGGCATTCAATACGCGGCGGGGAAGACGGCAGATCATCATAGCGCTCTGAGAGCTATGATTACCATAATTACAGGACGTATTTTGGGGCACATTGCAGTGCAATTACGCCCCGAAATACGTCCTGAAAAACTTCATGTGAACATCCCCTTATAAATATTTCATTATCCCTGCTGCATATACGCCAGAAAGAAGTGACATGTAACTTCTTTCCCCCGCCGTTCAATACTCGGAGGGGAAGATGGCGGATAATCATAGCTCTCCATGAGAGCTACTATTACCGTAATTAACATACCCTTAATTTACAGCCACAAAATATTGAGTGACCACTGCTTTCAGCAGCAGATACTTGGTAAGGTGGCAATGCCAGGTCTCCAAAACTAGAGCCGTAGTAACGGGTGTAATTTCAATCGCGCTCAACATAACATGCTCAAAATGTTTCAACTTTTAAGGCACCAAAATGAATGTTCCCCAGTGTTATTATCTTTACACTAATCGTTGTTACATAAAGTCTGCAGACCACAAACCCTTCTCCTATCCAGAATGTAGCTCCAGCCCGGCCCCATCGGCCCCATAGACATCCATTGTTCTCAGCTCGTATACGCCATAAATAATTGACATGTCCCTTCTCTCCCCACTCGCCGTATTGTCCGAGCAGGGAGAGGAGACGTAATCCATAGTTCTCTATGAGAACAGCGTGAAGTACAGTACAGCGCGAATTACGGGCTGAAATACGTCCCAGAATAAGCTGTGTGAACATAGCCTTAACAGCATCATGGGCCCCTGGGCAGAACACTGCAGTAGGCCCTGTCCAAATACATGATATCACACTAGGTCATGCCTCTAGCCACCCCCAAACACACCCATATTATCACGCCACTTATGTCTGGACACCGTCAGCCTGCAGCCTACAAGACTGATTGGCAGGGCAGGGAGCCTTTGGCTCCCTTCTCCACCATGGTTTTTATTTGTTTGCACATACTAAAAGTACACAAACAGTAAAATAAGCAAAGCCAACCATGGGATCCTGGATATGTTTTTTGTATTCCTGGGACAAGCATACCCCACTTAGGGCCCCTATACTTGTGGGGCCACTGGGCAACTGCCTAGTGTGCCCAATGGAAAAGATGGCCCTGCTGCCACATAAGACACTAGTATTCTAGATGACACATAGAAGCTGAGGAGCCCTATTTTACTTTTTGCATTAGGGCCCATGGACTTCAAGTTAAACCTTGGGCTGAGGCTGTAGTCTTCTCCTCGCACTTGTGTCCAATCATAGGATCTGGCGTTTAGTTTTTGTGCCACAATCAGATTTGATTTTCTTCTCTGCCTGAAATGAAGTCTGCATTTTATTGTCTTGTACACTGTAGTGTAATAACTGATAATAGCTGTGTAGTATGGGAAGTGATAACTGATAATAGCTGCAGAGCAGAGGAATAAACCTAGCGTGCGTCTTGCAACTACTAATGCCAGAAGGCAGGGGTGTAACTTTGGTTCAAAAAGTTGGGGTGGGGGGACCAAATTTCCCTCTCATCCCCTATCTTCCTATTCCTCCCTCCTTCACTCGCCTTTACTTTCCCTCCCTTCCCTTCTCTCCCCTCCTCTCCCTGCAGTGAAGCTGCCCCCTCTGACCCAGCTAGGCAGTCTGAGGGAGCGCTGTGAGCGCCCCCAGCAGGTCCGGACGGAGTCCTTATGTCAAACACTTTTGGTGCAATCCGTAAGGTTATAAGTGGCTCTCTAATTACTGAAGTTTAGAGCCGGAATGGGAATAAAAAGCAGCCCTGGCAATGAAACCAAACCAGCGCACCTATAATATTTCCCCCACTCTTTTCCATTGGGCATACTAGGCAGTTGCCCGGGGGAGCAGCAAACACAGGGGCCTCAGGTTTTGAATGCATGGACATATGCTCTGGATCCCTGAGTAGGAGCTGATTCTTTGGCTGTTTGTGTGTTTTTAGGACTTACAAACACTTAAAATCCATGGCAGTTAGTCTTACAGACTGCCTACATGTCCCAACGTAGGTGTTATGATGATATTGGTGTGTTTTGGTGGTGGTTAGAGGCACGGTTGGGTGTGATATTCAGTGTCTAGGCAGTGCCCACTGCATTACTAAGCCCGGGACCCATAGTGCTGTTAAGTCGGCTCTGACATTGCAAACTGTACCTCAGAGATTACATTCCACACCATACCCCAGAGATTACATTACACACTGTACCCCAGAGATTACTGCATTACACACCTTACCCCAGAGATTACTACATTATACACCATACACCAGATATTACATTACTCACTGTACTCCTGAGCTTACTACATTACACACCATACACCAGATATTACACCATACCCCAGAGATTACTACATTATACCATACACCAGATATTACATTACTCACTGTACCCCAGAGATTACTACATTACACACCAGATATTACATTACACACTGTACCCCAGAGTTTAGTTTACACACCATATCCCAGATATTACTGCATTATTCACCATACCCCAGAGATTACATTACTCACTGTACAACAGATTATATTACACCATACCCCAGAGATTACTACCTTATAAACTGTACCCGAGAGACTACATTAGACAAGGTACCCCAGAAATTGTATGTATGTATGTATGTATGTGTGTGTATATATATATATATATATATATATATATATATATATATATATATATTGAACACAGACACACTGCACACTTAGGGTGGATTCACATGACGGTTTTTCGCCACTTCTGATGAGCAAACGACCCCTGACTGCCTGAGGCAGATTTCTGCCTCCTATCCATTAGTGCTGTTAGTGCGTAAAATGCCTCAAATAATTCTTTGTAGGCACTGATAGTACATGATAAAAAAAAAACTAGCACAAAATCAATGTCATCTAAATGACGACACTAATTTTGCATAGGGTATAATGTAAATCAGTTTCCTGCCGGATTGGAGGCTGGTTCCGTCCGAGAATCAGCATTCATATCTTCTACATGAACATACCCTTAAAGTATGTTCACATGGCATATAGAGGGGCGTACTGTGCGCTCTGCTATATGCTGGGTGTTTTAGAAGTATGAGCTGGCCAGTCCACACTTCTAAAATGCTGTGCGGAAGGCCCCATTTACTTTAATT
This sequence comes from Phyllomedusa bahiana, assembly GCA_025379985.1. NCBI lineage: Eukaryota > Metazoa > Chordata > Amphibia > Anura > Hylidae > Phyllomedusa > Phyllomedusa bahiana. The sequence goes on along the minus strand of JAODAL010012128.1, from coordinate 24,657 downwards.
TTCCCCGGCGCGTAAGTGCAGGGAAGAAGTGACATGGCTAGACACATGGCTGTACATACAGTATTTACACATCTCACATATACAGTACATACCCTACTCACATGCACACACAACGCCTGGCACCTTTGCCCCCTCCTTACCTGTCTCCTGTAGTCTGGTGCAATTGGAATTCGGCAAGAGCTTCCCTTCTTCTCTGAGGGCTGAGCATAGGGGAAGTGGTATACAGTGGGAGGGAAAGATACAGCCCCAGATATAGTGTACTGGACTGTGAGCAGCATTCTGATTGGTGAAGCAGCCCCTGCTGACTCCTGCTTTACCAATCAGCGCTGCTCTCACTCTGCCAGGGGTGTCGCCAGGAAGATTGATTCGGGACACGAGCCCCGAATAAATCTGCCTGTGCCCCGAGTCCCGGCAGCTCCAGGCCGCTGCTGTGGGTCTGGAGCGCTCCTTAGTGCGGGTGGCGCCCGCCGATCTCTGACTGCACGGCTGTTTCACAGCAGTCAGTCGGGGAGGAGGCAGGATGGATCAGTACTGTCCTGTCTTCCTCCCCCTGTATGTACAGCGCTTGGTAAGCGATATAAGCGCTTAGTGTCGCAGGGGGCGTGACGCACCGCTTTCATCACCCCCTGCGACGCTGGGATACTCTAAGCCAGCAGCTCTGTCGGCCGAGGAGGTCCCGGGCCCCGTGAGACGGCATAAGTAGCGTGATGGTATCACTCTGCTTACACCGTTCTCAAGCTGCAGGACCTGGATGTGGACCGTGCTGAGGTGAGTAGGTTTTTTATTTTATTTTTATTAGCTAAGGGGTGCATATCACTGGCTACAGGGGGCATATGTGGCTACAGGGGGGGCATATCACTGGCTACAGGGGGGCATATCACTGGCTACAGGGGGCATAGTATGTGGCTACAGGGGGGCATATCACTGGCTACAGGGGGGCATATCACTGGCTACAGGGGGCATAGTATGTGGCTATGGGGGGCATATCACTGGCTACAGGGGGGCATATCACTGGCTACATGGGGGCATATCACTGGCTACAGAGGGGTATATATGGCTAAGGGGGCATATCACTGGCTACAAGGGGCATATATATCTAAGGGGGCATATTACTGGCTACAGGGGGCACATATGGCTAAGAGGGCATATTACTGGCTACACGGGGGCATATTACTGGCTACAGGGGGCATATCATTGGCTACAGGGGGCATATCATTGGCTACAGGGTGGCATATCACTGGCTACAGGGTGGCATATCACTGGCTACAGGAGGCATATCACTGGCTACAGAGGGGCATATCACTGTTTACAGGGGGGGCATATCATTGGCTACAGAGGGGCATATCACTGGCTACAGTGGAGGCATATCACTGGCTACAGGGGGCATATGTGGCTACAGGGGGCATATTGCTGGCTACAGAGGGGCATATTACTGGCTAAGGGGGCAGTAACCTGGCTGCAGGGGGCTAATAACCTGACTACAAGGAGCATATTACTGGCTACAGTGGGCATATTACTGCCTAAATAGGGCAGTAACCTGGCTAGAGGGGCTAATAACCTGGCTAGAGGGGGCAGTAACCTGGCTAGAAGGAGCTACAACCTGGCTACAGTGGACTACTACCTGGCTATAGGAGGCAAATATTTACCTACAAGGGGGTAATTATTACAATTTGGGGCACTATAGATGAGGATTTTGTGTAGAGGTAAGACATTGTAGATAAGTGCTGATAAAGTGAGGTGTCTAAGATGTTTGTTTTGTACATTTTTCAGTGAAGAGTTGTGGACGGTAGAAGTCATCATGGCGTCTGGGCTGGATGGAGAAGAAGAGAAAGAGAACAACTCATCAGACGTCTACTAAATGTAACTGCAGTGTAATCCCTTTTATTTCTCCTCAGCCTACATACAAAGGTTATTCTCTGTAAAAATACATCCGCAGTTCACAATGAGACGCAAAAAATTCCGTGTGAACCCAGCCCTACTCAGAAAAACTTGACACTGACACTTGAGGCTGCTACCTACTCTGTCCCCCCAAGATGCACAGAAATAGGAGGCAAATGGTTAACTACTTCCTCCTTTGTGCTCTGCTCTCCCCGCTTACCGTATTGTCATGATTTCATGTGGATTTTTTTTTATTGAAGTGGCTAAAAAGTGGGGGGGACCGTCAGGCCCGGATTGCCCATAGGGCAAACCGGGCATTTGCCTGGCGGGCCGCTGGGGTCCGGGCTGCAGGGCCAGCTCTGATCGCCCACCGAGGGGACCAGTGTTTTTCCCCCGGCGGGCCCTGAGTGCCAGCGCCGGTCTGTGGCACGCTACAGGGGCCGCAATGGTCGCATCAGCGACCGGACCCCTGTGGCAGGGGACCGACAGGCCCCCCTCGCCACACGACTGCACGGCCGGGTCACCAACCCAGCCATGCAGCCACCACGGCGGCCGCCTGCACCGCGCGGTGCAAGCAGCAGCTGAGGCTGAACAGCTGGGATCTTGTGATTCCATCTGTTCAGCTCCGCGTCCCGCACACTGCTGCCGGCGGCGCTCCGGGAAAGAGGACAGAAGAGAAAGCAGAGACATCAGGTAAGTATTGGTTTTATTTTTATTTATTTTTTTAAACTAATAGCCCTGTCTACTATATACTTTCCTGTCTACCTATATGTTGCTCTGTCTACCTATATACCAGCCCTGTCTGCCCATATACTGCCCTGTCTATCTATATGCTGCTCTGTCTACCTATATACCAACCCTGGTTACCTATATGATGCCCTGTCTGCCTATATACCAGCCCTGTCTGCCTATATACCTGCCCTGTCTACCTATATACCAGCCCTGTCTGCCTATATACTGCCCCTGTCTCCCTATAAGTGGCCCTGCCTATATACTGGCCCTGCCTGCCTATATACTGGCCCTGCTTGCTAATTACTGGCCCTACCTGGCTAGTTACTGGGGGCAGCCCCAGCTACCTGGCTAGTTACTGGGGGGCAGCCCCAGCTACCTGGCTAGTTACTGGGGGCAGCCCCAGCTACCTGGCTAGTTACTGTGGGCAGCCCCAGCTACCTGGCTAGTTACTGGGGGCAGCCCCAGCTACCTGGCTAGTTACTGGGGGCTAATTACAAGGGTAGGCCCTGTCTACCTACCAAATTAATGGAGGAAGGCCCTGTTTACCTACCTAATGGGGGTCTACCTATTTACATGCCACTTATCTGACATTTTTTAATTTCTAATTTTTAGGGTCTAACATACGCTGTTTTGGGAATTTATAGGAAAATGCTGAAAAATAGAGGAGTCCCAAGATGTATTTGTAATAAATTCTACAGGGACGAGTAGTTACCGGGAGAAGAAGACATTGCATGCTGTACCGGACAGAGAAAGAAATGGAAGGGAACGACTCATCAGGGAAGACGTCTCCTGTGAGTCCCTGCTGTCAGGGGTCATTTTACTTCTGTGTTGAATCAGTGCTGTATTCATGTGATGGTGACCTGACTATTGGGGATGTGATTGGTGGGGTTGTAGGTTATGCTGGTGCTTATGTAGTGTCAGTGTGGGCTTGTGCCTGATTGTAAAGCAAGTGCACACCTGACTCTGTGTCGAGGGGTTTCTCTGCACCACTTTTTCACTCACACGGAGCGGTTTTGGTGCATTTTTTGATGCATTTTTTTGTGCAGAAATGTACAGCATTAACTGCTCTGCCTTTCTGCACAAAAACGCACCAAAAACACATAAAAAATGCACCAAAAATGATCTGTGTGAAAGCATCTTTATAGTGTAGTTTATTTTGGAAAGTGGCCAAGTGCGAGAACAAGGGAGATTTTTTAAGCGGATATTGTATGTGGGCTGGTGAGGGCTTTTTGCCAGGGCTGATTTTTATTCCCAGTCCGGCCCTGGGGACAGTCCCCCACCCAGAAAAAAGTGGGGGGGACCAGTCCCCTCTGTACCCCCCTAAAGTTACACGTATGCCAGAAGGACTGTTACCATTCACTGACAGCAAGCACAAGTATTGAAAATAGAAAGGAATTGTTTCAAGTTTATTTCAGAGTTGCGGGTTATTAGACAAGAATTTAGCTTTATTTATATAACATTGGAGCAAAGCAGGAACATCACACGAAGTAAAGGAAGATCCAGTATACAGAGGTCAGGAGTCAGCCCTGGGGGTCTCATGGTAGAAATTGTTAGTTGATGAAATATATAACATACTGACAAGAGATAGCCCATGGTGCCACCTTCCTGACAGGTCAATCATGGGTGACCCTAGTGGAGAGAGCAGTGAGCAAATGGAGGAAATAATGGTATGATCCACAGGCGCTGCTCATGCTGAAAACACACCATGATCAATCCCATACCATTCCTATAGAGATTTCATGTGGACTATGGTGCAAGTGATCAAAGCAAGAATAAGAGAGCAGAACCTTCCAAGCTCCTACAGTTAGTGCACATTATAACCTGATGGTCCTAGCATGCAAGTTCTCAGGTCAGCAGTAAAGCTATGCAAGAAATACAAGATCTGTATGTAGGAGTCTAAGGCCTTGTCCCCACGGCACAGGTTTTCAGAAGGTTTTACAGACGGTTTTCGGTTTTGAAAACCGGCTGCAAACGGGCTTACAAACTTTAAAATGGATGTCTATGGAAAACCCACGCAGCGGTCCCCACTGCACGGATTTTCTGCCCGGCTGGTTTTTCAGACCGCCATTGGTCCGAAAAACTTTGAGCATATTCATTCTTCCACCAGGTTTTCGGGCGGAACATGAACATGTCTATGTGACGGGGGAGGGCTTTTCTCTACTAATCGCAGAGAAATACCACCCCCCTGTGGCTGTGTGCACGGCCCGAAAACAGTACAAATACCGGTCGGATAAACTGACCAGTATTTGTCCTGTGCCATGGGGACACGCCCTAAGGGCTATAATCCTGGTTGCCATCAATTAGCATCTCATTCAGCACTGTGTAAAAGTTTTAGGTAGTTGTGGAAAATAGTCTTCAAAGTGAAAATGCTTTTGGATATAATAATTTATGAAACGTGAATGAACGAGAGAGAGATCTAAATCAATTAATATTTGCTGTGACCTTTCCTTGCTATGAAGTGGCCCCACAGAGCCCTGATCTGATGATCATGGGATTACATAAAGCATTGGAGCAACTGCGTGCCCAGATGATCTTTGGTTACTTGTCCGAGATGTTTGGAAGATCCTCCCTGCCAAATTCCCACAGAAACTAAGTATAAGTCTACCTAGAGGTATAGGCGAAGGGTGATCACACCAAATAATTGATTCTGTTTTGGTTTTTCTTTAGTTCCGTCGTTTTGCATTTAGTTCATTGATAAAAATAAACTTAACACTTCTGTTTTTGGAAGCCTTCTCACATTACAGTATTGTATGTAATGAGACAAGGGTGATAAAGTGCAGTGAAGAGGGTGACCGCAGTGGATCAAGCATCACAAATGCATAATATTAGAAATCTATCCCAAAAGTGTAGTAAATTGAGGGTAGGGGGATGTTGTGCAGCCTGGCAACATAGACCGTAATGATAAATATAACAGTAAGGGTCCGTCCACACGGCAAGGTTTTTGACTGGATTATCGGATTTGAAAACAGACTGTCAATCTTCTACATAGACTTTAATAGAAAGTCCGTCAGCAGTCCACACTGAATGGATTTTCTGCCAGACGTTTTTTTACACCACCAGTGTTCAGAAAAACTTTGAGCATGCACAATCTTCCTTCCAGTTTTCAGGCGGAAGATGTGCATTTCAATTGTTGAGGGGGACGGGCGAATCCGCAAACCATGGACAGAACCGTCCCCCAAAACCGTTCAGACAAAATACAAGCTGGATTTTTTAACGAGAATCTGAGTGGTATTTTGACACTGCCCTGTGGATACAGCCTAAAGGTACGTTCACACAGCGTAAAGGGGGACGGTTCTGTCTGTGGTTTTCGGATTCAGCCGCCACCCTTCACATTGACATGTTCATGTTTTGCCCAAAAACCGGGTGGAAAAATGAACATGTTCTAAGTAAGGTGTAAGAAACCGTATGGCAGAAAATCCATGCAGTGGGAACTATTGCACAGATTTTCTACTTAAAAGCGTTGTCTCAACATTGTTTCATCTTGTCAGTCCTGTTTTCTTGGTTTATTTTGAATTCACATATTGCAAAGTGACTTGTCAAAGTGACTTTAACATAAAAAGCAATCCGTGTAATGAGACAACCCAGTTAAGTCTATGTTAAAGGTTGACAGTTGGTTTTCAAATCCAAAAACTGTATGTAAATCCGACTGAAAACCAGTGCCGTGGGGACGGAGCCTAAAAGGTTGTTCACACAGCATTTTTTGGATCCGAAAACCACATTCAAAAACGCAGCGGTGATCGGATCCTAAGCGGATCCAACACGCAACTGGGTATTTGGATGAGTGTTGGATGCAGCAGGATCGCACCCTATAGTTTATTATAGGGCTCCTGCTGTGTCTTTCAGACCAAAAATTGACATGTCAATTCTTGGAATGGATCCGAAAAACGCAGTGAGACGCCTATCACTCGTGTGAACGTCGATGCGTGTTTCAAAGTAAAAGCAATGTAAATCCCACTGCTATTTATTAGATACGTGTTTGGGTCCGTTTAGGGTCCGACAGACGGATCCAAGCACGTATCTAAAATCATATGTTCACACAGACCCAACACACAATGCGAACATACCCTAAAGACCCATAGCAACCAGAGCTGAGCTGCTATGTTGTAAACTGCTCTGGAATTCTAAAAGCTAAACAATGGTTGCCATGGGCAACAGAATCTTCATGTTAAGACAGTAGTAATCAATGAGGTCTATAGACTTTTCAATCACTTTGCAAAAATATAAGCGATAACTAAAAATGTAGCCTCCATCATCCCTGCAATTGATTCATACACACACACACACTGCATACAACCATCACCCACGTGTAACCAACATGGTTATCAATTCCCAGACAAAATTCCCAGTTTGTATTTTCCATGAACGAGTCTGAAACCAAAGTCTTGTCAAATACAGATTTTATTGCACAAGTATTTACACAACGCATTAAAAGGGCAGTGCAGACAGTACCTGTGTCCCTTTTAGAAGCAACATGAGATTAAATATATTATACAAAAAGGTAATAAAAAAAACAAAATAAAACAAAAGCTGGACCCAAAATGTCCTCATCTGTAATGACTGGTATGTACAAAATCCCTGAGGAGCTAGTAGGAGGCGCTGCAGTTTAGCTTACACTGGCAGTAATTGCACTTGAAGAGCAAATTTAAACCCATACTTCAAATCTAATTAAAAAAAAAAACATTCAACCCAAAAAACTTCTGGGATCCCCTTTCTCCTCCCTCCCCTTTCGGCCTTTCTAGACTCTTACAGTATCAGCAAACATAAAAACTTCAATTCACCTTACAAAAATGCAAGAAGCTAATTTTTTTTTTACAAATATTGTACAAAATACAGAGAATTGTCACATCTTCCCTGGGTTTTGACTCTTTAAATAATATATTTATATTAGAGATCTGGTCTCAACCTGCTTTATACAGGCTCTGCTTTAAATAACCCAATATACAGACATATACAACCCCTGATATGCTGTATGGGGGGGGTCACAAATACAGCCTCTGGCTGTGGGGTATCCAGTCCTTGGGTAAGAGGTTACATGTGCCGCTTCATGTGTAGGGCCAGGTGGTCGGAGCGGGAGAAGGCCTTCGGACACATGTGGCACTGGAATGGTCGGTGGCCAGTGTGTATTCGCAAATGGCGAGTGAGCTCATCCGATCTTGCGAATTTCCAGCCGCATCCTTCCCAGTTGCAGTGATGAGGTTTCTCGCCTGAAGAAGGAACAATAAAGGGTTAATAATGGCAATGACAACAGTCAGGGATTTTTTGTTTTGTTTTTTGGGTGGGGGGCTTCTTCTGACTCCCCCCTCATATGCATTAGATAAACTATGGGGGTTATTACAGTTGACTTAACAGGGTAACATGACTAATCTTGGGGGTTGGGGAGAATTGAAGAAAGTGTAAAGAAGACAATGGTGCACAGGTGACTGGAGGAAGGGGGGGGGGTCTACTTACAGGGGCACAGTTGATGTAACAGGGTTCTACCAGCACAAACTAGTCGTGCTGCGGAATATGTTGGCGCTATATAATAAAGATTATTATTATAACTAATCTAGGGGATCTTGGATAATTTAAGGAAGTGTATGGAAGGCAGGGGTGCATAGGTGACCTGAAGAAAGGGAGAGGTCTGCTTATAGGGACACAGTTGACTTAACAGGGTTCTAACAGCACAAAGTAGTCATAACTAGGGAGTCTATAAGGACTGCAGGGGTGCACAGGTGATGGGGGTTCTACCTATATGGGCACAGCTGATATCGGTGGTGGGTGAGAAAACCTAGGAATTTGGACAAGACTTCTTACCTGTATGGGTCCTCATTTGCGCCTTCAGGTGGGAGCTCTGGGTGTAAGTCTTCCCGCACCCCGGTTATGCGCAGTTGTGGGTGGCAGTTCTTTTCCTCGCCCAGGAGTGGCGCCCTCTCTTCGGTTTACAATTATCTTGGGGATTAATGGCAGGGTAGTATTCCAATAAGGGTGAGGAATGTGGGGTAACCATGATGCCATGCATGGCCGGGTACATACAGGGCTGCCAGCAGAATTTTCAGGACCCCATACAGCTGAAGTGTCTGGGCCCCCCACAAGCCCCACCCCCAACAAACCCATCGCCCCGCCCCAGGAAAAAAATGCAATTGTACCATTGTTCTTGGATTTAGTTCTGGTTGAAAAGACCACCACATAATCACCACTGTCATGTGAACTGATCAAACCAATATACCAAGAACAATATTGCCAAACAATATACAAAGACCATATAATACCACCATATCACCACATATCCCCACCATAAAGATGTTGAATAATACCTTCATACTGTCACTGAAAATAATTTATTACAACAATAACAACAATACTACTGGAGCGACCATATAGGGATAGATACAGGTGTACACAGGTGCTCCCCACATAGTACAGGTACATTTAGTGACTCACAGTTGACATCTTGACTGATGAGCCGTTCACGTTCCCTTTTCTTCTGCGTCCGCTCCAGACCGTTATGATGACTTCTTCTGGCCACGACCCATCCCTGCAGAATTCACAACACAAACACTTGAGACTCCTCACTTTTTTTTTATTTTTTTTTTATCATCTCCTCATAATTATGTATATAGCCCCCCATGGGTGGGGTAAGTAGGGGGCCCCCGTAGATGGGTTACCGGGGTAGGGGGCGGGAAAGGGGTTACCCCCATAGGTATTGGGAGGAAAGCCAGGGGTAGGGGTTTATCCATTCGGGGGGTACCCTTTGAGAGGTACCACCCAGGTGGGTTTAAAAGCAGGTATCCAGGGGGGGTTAGGGGGGTTTTTTTTTTTTAAAAAAAACCCCCGGGGGTTTCAGGTAGCCAGGGGGTTAAGGGGGTAGCGGGTAGCCAGGGGGGTAGGCGGGTACCCTTTAAAGGGGTGGGTTTGGGTAGCTAGGAGGAAAGGTACCCCACAGCCTTTTCCTTTTTTGGTAGGTGGACCTATCACACGGCTGGTGGTGGGAGGCAGGGACACACTGAGGCTGGTGGTGGGGGGCCCGGGGAACACACTGAGGTTTGGTGGTGGGGGGCAGGGACACACGGGGGAGGCTGGGGGGTGGGGAGGAAAGGGACACACTGAGGGGGCCCTGGGGGGAAAAAATGGGAGGCAGGAACACTGGGGCCCTGGGGGTGGGTTTGGTCCAGGGGACACACTGAGGGGGGCAGGGAGGGGGGGCAGGGACACACTGGGCGGGGGAGGCAGGGGGGGAGGCGCTGCTGAGAGGGGGCCCGCACTCCCGGTCACAGCCCGGCATTATATATAGTAACATAAAGCATTTTTTCACCAAACGTCTAATACTGTAACTGGACCCCGCGGGCCCCTCCTCTGGGTCTCCTCCCCCACAGCACTGCATTCAGACTAAGGGGGGGCCCCCGGGACATTTTTGGAATCCACTGATTTAGTTGACCCCCCGGCGATCCTCCCAAAACAGACGAGGAGGGGGAGGCCCGGTTTCCCGGTTACAGCACGCGAAAGTAAAACACAGCTGTGGCCGGAGGCTTTCCCCTTCCCCCAGCAGTGCCGCCCCCCCTCAGAAACACTGCCCACTTTTTCAGCAGCCTCCCGGGCCAGGGGCCCCCCTCCCGGGAAAAAGAGCCACCCCCCTCTCAAAAACGCGCCCCCTTATCGCAAAACCCCGGGCCCCCCGGGGCCCTATGGTGAATGTGGGGGGTCGGCAGCGCCATTTTAAAGGCAGCGGTCAGGGACACACACGGGCCCCTTTACCCCGGGCCCCAAAGCCCCTTTCCCCCCTTTTGGGGAACCAAAACTCCTTAACAGGCCGGCCCCCAACCGGGAGCCCTCAAGGCTACACTGACGGAGTCCCACAGACAGACAAACAAAAAAGGGAACACAAAACCGAAAGTCGGAGGGGTCCCACCCGTAACGGGGCCGGGCAGTGCGGTACAAAGTCATGGGGGAAAAGGGGAGAAACAGGTACAACCCAAAAGGCGGGGAAACAGCCGGGAGAGGGAGAAACAGTTTACGGGGAGGAAAAAAGGGTTAGTCAGAAGCAACCAAAAAGTCAGGTAACCATAACAAACAGAAGGAAAAAACCGGCGTACTACGGGGAAAGCAAATACCTATAGAAAGGAAAGGGTTTAAGAGGAATAAAGCCCTTAAATTTACCGCCAAAACCCCAAAAAGGGATGGAGGTTTTTATGGTGGACCAACAAAAACCTGATAGGAGCAAAGGGGTACCCAAATAAACAAAACCAACAAGGAGCAAGCTTAACCAGTGGAGTGCGGAAAATTCCTACCGGGGGGGCCCGTTGGCCAGGAATCAATCAAAATGCAGGGAGGAAGCCCAAATTTCACCAAGAAAATACAATATTAATTTTGTTATGCCCCAAAAAACCAAAGGTTTTTCCGCCGAAAATGTCCGTGCCGGCGACCAGAGCCAAAACCCGGGGGTGTGTCAGGCACAATCATGACAGCCGGAAATTGTATTTGCAAGTACGCATTTTTTTAGAGGCAACTTCTATAAAGGGGGCGGCGCCTGCACCCACTGAGGAGGGGTCCACCTCAAGGACGAACGACGCTGCGGGTCCCCGGGGGAGACAGAACAGGGGCCCAAACGAATGCGGATTTGAGGCCCCTCAAAAGGGTTCTTAGCTTTTGGAGGCCAGGATTTTGGGGGTTTGGGAAATTTTTTTTCGTAATTGGGCCCCCCGCGGGGGCCCCGACGTGGGGAAAAAAAATTTTTCGGGGAAAAAAATGTCTGTAAAAAATTCACAAATCCCAAAAAACGTTTGGGTAGCACGCGGCCCACGGGTTTTGAGGCCATTGCAAGACCGGGAGACAGCTTTTGAGGGATCCATCGGGGGACCCTGATCTGAGACAATTTTAACCCCCCGGGAAAGGGGAAAAGAGGGGCTTTTTAGCAAGGTTTTTTTTTTTTTTCCCCCGTTTTGGGGATATAACTGGTGGTCCCCCGGAGACGTTTTAGCACCCGATGGACCCCTGGTGGGGGTGAGTCCCCCTAATCAGGAGAAAATCAGGATGTCTCAAGGGAAAAACATAACACAGATGTAGGGGGAGAAAAAAATTTCAAGATCTAATTTAAAAAATTTTTTTTGGGAAAACCGCCGGGGCGCTGCAGAACCAAACGGCATAACCCAAAAATTCAAAAAGACCATCCCCGGTATGAATGCAGTTTTTTCCCCTCGTCGCCTTTTTGGAACGAATTTAGGGTTTTTTGCTCCCCATAAGTCCGACTTGGAAAAAAAAATTTTCCCCCCCCAGGCGGTCCCCAAAAAGCTCCGAGATCAGAGGGAGGGGAAAATCGATTTTTTTTTAGAATTTTAATTTTAAATCCCCGATAATCGATGAGGTCGTAGAGTACCATCTTTCTTTTTAAAAGAAGAAGAAGCCGGGGCCCCCCGGGCAGGAAGGGCTTTCGGGATTAACCTTTACTAGGTTTCCCTGGAAGTACTCCGACATAGCCATAGTCTCTGGAACGGAAAAAGGATGGACTCTGCCTCGTGGGGGAATTTGAAACCCGGGGGGGGAAGTCAATAGGACAATCAAAAAAGCCGGGCGGGGGGAGAGTTTCGGCTTGGGCTTCAGAAAAGGGCGTTGGCAAAATCCTGGGACGGAATTGGGGAACCCCACAGATTTCGTAGAAAATTTTCAGGGTTTTGGGGCCGGGGGGCAGAACGAGAACCGAAGGCATCGCGGGAGTGGGGAGCAGGACCCCAAAAGGGTAATTTCGCCCGTTTACCCCAAACCAAGGGCGGGGCCCTGGTCTTGCAAACCCAAGGGAAGGGCCCCAGGAGAATTTCCGAAGAGGAGCAAAGCAGAACCAGCAGTTGCAAAGTCTCCTTGTGAAGAGCGCCTATCTGCAAGGTGAGGGGCGCTGTGCAGAACCGAATAGCGTCCTTAAGGCATTCGCCACTGACGGAGGCAACGAATGTGGGTTTCTGCAGAGGGGTCACTGGGAGATGAAATTTGGAGACCAGAGCTTGGCTGACAAAATTTCCAGCGGACCCCGAATAAAGGAAGGCGGTGACTAGAAAGGTGCTGTCCGGCGAAGTTCCACAGAGAACGGGAATGGTCAGACAAAGAGAGGCCGCGCTGACACCCAGAGATGCCTCTCCTGCGTACCGGACAGTCCCCATTGAAGTGGCCAGAACCGCCACAGTAGAAGCATAGCTGCCTCAGACGACGCTGCGAGCGATCCTTCTGGGTCAGGTGGGCTCTCTCGACCTGCATGGGTTTGTCCCTCGGTGAAGGAAGAGGAGGACATTGGAAGACAGGAGCCAGACGAGGTAGCCGGCTAGGACGGGCGTCCTCCCGTTGTAGGCGGAGCTCTTGTTGTCTCTCCGTAAACCGAATATCAATTCGGGAAGCCAAGCGAATGAGTTCGTCCAGAGCGGAAGGCAGATCCCAACCAGCGAGCTCATCTTTAATATGGCCCGCAAGGCCTTGCCAGAAAGTTGCCACCAAAGCCTTATTATTCCAGTCCAGCTCAGAGGCAAGGGTGCGGAACTGCACGGAGTAGTGAGCCACAGTGGAGTCTCCCTGATGGAGACGGAGCAAGGCTGCGGCAGCAGAGGAGGTATGGCCCGGTTCCTCAGACTGAGCGGAACCCCTGAAGGAAGCTTTGTAGATTCGCCGTCAACGGATCTCCTCGGTCCCACAGCGGAGTGGCCCAGGCTAGAGCTTCGCCCGTTAGGAGGCTAATTATGAAGGCCACCTTAGCCCGTTCGCTAGAGAATTGATGCCCAAGCATCTCGATGTGGATGGAGCATTGACTGATGAAGCCTCTGCACTTCTTTGGGTCTCCATCATAGCGTGAAGGAAGTGGGAGATGCAGTGAAGGTCCCGGTGCAGGAAGTCATGGCTGCAGACCCAACTGGTGCAGGCGAGGAAGCGGCAGCCGCCGGCGGAGGTAGACAGGCCGCGAGGTTCTGCATCATGGCCGCGAGCTGGTCAATACGCTGGCTCTGCTGGGCGACAGCCGTCGTGACGTCCCGGAGAACCGGCAAGGTCACGGGTATGGTGGATTCGCTGGACCACCGCAAGCAAAGATGACGTAAGCCACGCCAGGGAACGGAGTCTAAGTAGCCCCCGGTATTCACCAGAGCCCGCCGCAAAGCGGGATGGATTTGCTGCGGCGTGAGGCTACCACGTCGCTCCCCCTGAATTGACGTGCTTGCGTTGGCGGCCGGGGTATAGCGTGGTACAGAGTCATAATCCAGAAACGTAGTCGGGGAAAGGCAGAGGTTCGTGGTCAGAGACGGGCAGGCGGCAAACAGGCAAGGTCGGAAACGTAGCGGAACGGATTGGTACACGGTAAATCAGACAGGACCTCCAACACTCTCTCTAGACAAGGTAAAGCACACCAACGAACTGGCAGAGAGTGCTGGGGGCATAACCCTTAAATAGGACCAGCGCCTGGCAATAGACCAATTACCAGGACGTTGGCCCATGAAATCCAGACCAGCCGTCGCGCGCGCGCCTTAGTCAGGGGGTACGCGCACGGCGGCCGGGACATAGAGGATCAGTGTGCACCGGAGCGCGGACGGGTAAGTGCAGCGATGCCGGGAGCCGGGCAGCAGGGGGATGGTCACGGGCAGCCGCGGCACCCGCGCCAGACCCCCTGCAGGCACGGGGGCGTCCGCGGGGGCCAGCGGCGGCCGCGCCAACCTCCATTACAGAAATGAACACATATTCCACGTAAACAGGTGCCTAGCACTTTACCTGTGCATGATAGGTGGGGAATGAAAATAATATATAGGCGGTTTGCGTAAAATTAACACAATTTATAGAAAAGGTGTCTAGCCCTTTCCCCGGCATGAGGGGGGGCAATGAACATAAATTTTAGGTAGTTTTTAGTGAATAAAAACCCATTTTCCCATAAAAAACAGATCTAGATTCCCTATGCAGATAGGGGGGGAATAAACGGATATATAGGCGTTTGTTTGAAATAAACAATATCCCCGAAAAAGGGTGCCTAGCACTTTAGCTAGAAACAAGTTTCTGCATGTCACTTGGATGATAGGGGGGGAAATAAACGGGATTAAAGGCAGTTTAGGTAAAAAGGAACACAATTCCCACAGAAAAATGTCCCCTAAAACTTAAGCTTACAAAATCATGTTCCCCCACCTATCATGAAAGGGTGAGTGTGTAAACACATTTTCCCATAAAAAACAGGTGCCTAGACTTTACCTGGCTGATAGGGGGGGAATAAAAATGACATTAGGCAGTTTAGAGGAAATGTAACTTTTTCCTAGATATGGAGCTAGCACGTTACTTGGCATAAGTGGGAAAGAACAGGATATACGGGGTTTAGGTAAAATTTTTATACCTACCATAGAAAAGGTTCTAACACTTCACCTAAACTGCCTTTATCCGTTCATTCCCCCCTATCATGCACGGGTAAATGCGGGCCCTGTTTACGGGGAATTGTTATTTACTTATGCTTCCCTATTTTAACCTTTTTCAATCCCCCCTTAGGCAAGTAAAGTGCTGGGCCCCTTTTTCCCTAGAATATGTGTTCATTACATCTTGCTTTCCTAATATCTGTGATTCCCCACCTATCATCACGGAAAAGGGGTAGGCCCCTTTTTTACAGGAATATTTTACATTTTCCTCTAATCTGCCTAAATCCTGTTCATCCCCCCTTACCATGAAAGGGGAAGGTCTAGCACCTTTTTTTCATAGAATTGTTTTTTCATTCTAAACTTCCCATAGTGCTGTTCATTCCCCCCCTTCATGCAAAGGGTAACAGGGCACCTGTTTCTGAATAGTGTTCTTTATCTAAGCTTTTTAACCGTTTTCCCCACTTTTTATGCCAGGTAAAGTGTTAGGCCCCCTTTTTTGTGTGGAAATGTTTTATTTCACCAAAAAGCCTATATATTTGTTCTTCCCACCCTACCCCAGGTTTAAATTTCTATCACTGTTTGTATGGAATATGGTTTCATTTCCTCTGAACTCCCTTTATACCCTTTTTGTTCCCACCTTCCTGCATAGCTTGCTAAAACCCCTTTTTTTACATGAAATTGAGTCCATTTTTTCAAACTCCCTTTTATACATGTTCTTCCCCCCTATCTGCAATTTTTAAATGCAGGCCCCTGTTTCTTAGGAATTTGTTCATTTCACTTAAATTCCAACTTTTTCCCTGTTCATTCCCAAACCTTTTATCATGTACGGTAATGTCTAGGACCTGTTTCCGGGGAATAATTGTTCACTCTAAACGCATATTATCTGTTCATTCCCCACCTATATGCCATGAAAATGCTAGAACCCTGTTTATGTGGAATATGCTTTAATTTCCCCTCCTGATTTTCCTTTTGGGTTTTCCCCCCCTACATGCAAGGTAAAGTCGGGCTCTTTTTCCTGGGGGATGTTTTCCCCTTTCACTCAAACTCCCCTTATATCCTGTTCTTTCCCCCTATTATGCACATGTAAATGTTAGCACCTGTTTGTGGGAACATGTGTCTTTCCTTTTTGTATATTTTTGTTTTCCACCTCCCCTACAGGAAATTTTCATGACCTGTTTGTTGGAATATATTTCATTTCCTCTAAAACCTTATATTTTTTTCCCAACCTATCTTTGCACAGGCAGGGCTGCCCAATGGGAATTTTGGGCCCCAAAACAGCCAAAGTGCCCAGGGCCCCCCCCTTCCCATGTCCCGCCCAAAACACCCCCCTTCCACACCACCCCAAAACATGCCCCTCCAGGAAAAGCCCTTCACTGCTGTAGCCCCTCCTTAGTCTTATTAGTTTTCTATTTTGGGAAAATAAAAACTTTTTTGGGCCAAAAAGTTTTTGGGAAGCCGCCCCACGCCAATAGCTCTTTTGGGGGGCCCAACTTACCAAACTTTCTAAACATTTTTTTAATTTAGCAAATTAAAAAGACCAGAATGTACTTCCATAAATTAAAAGGATAGTATTTTAAAACCCTCACATACTATCTCTCGTTTGCATAGAGGTTTTCCCAAGAAAAAAATAAGAAAAATTTTTCCAAAAGAAAAGGAAATTTTACCCCTATAGGCTTTTGCTGCCAACTGTGCCTTTTCTATTGGCACCGGGAAAGAAAAAACGTACATAAGTTCACCTACTGTGTTTTTGGAAAACATGATCTGAAACAGGGTTTTTTGTTGTTGAATCATTGGTGCCATTTAATGATTGGGAAATGTTTCTCTGTATTTGGTTGATCCGCATTCCCAATACCAAACATGTAGGTTTTGTTATTTTCCCGGTACCAAAAAAAAATTCCAAAACATTTCTATTTTTAAATTTGCGCCATGGGCCCCATTTGTGGACAAAAATTTTTTGTTAAAATAAGCCCGAGTGATCGGTTTTTTGGGTGGGTGAATCGTTTTTTTTATTGCTACATTTTGGGAATAATGCCCCTTTTTGATAAATTTGATTCAAATTTTTAGACGATGTAAATTCCCAAAAAAAACTGAAATTTTTGGTTTTTGGAATTTTTTTCTTCTACATTTCCCGTGTTGGTTTTTTCCCCACGCAGGGAAAAAAAACGGCCAAAAGGGGTTTTTTTTTTTTTCGATGCACGGCTGGGTATTTGTCACATCTAAAAAAAAACCCCGTTCTTTTTTTTTGAGTCACCCATACATTTTTGGGGGAAAAGAGGGGCAAAAAACAAAAAAGCCCCGGGGGTATAAAAACATTTGTAAACCCCGGGGGCGCCGAAAGAGGCTGGGGAAAAAGCTCGTCTTTCTATTGCGTCTTGGGGCTGCACAAACATCGTATTTTGGCGTTTTTAAAAAAAACTAAAAAGTGCCACAATACGATTGTAAACCCATGCATTGGGACATAGCCTATTGGTAATTGTGTTATTTTTAATAGATCAGACTTTTCGGACGGGGCGACCCCAAAAATTTTGGGGGAATTATTTTATTTTTTTTTTTGAAAAAATGGCAAAAGGGGGTATATCAATTTTTAAAATTTTGTTCACATGGCTTTTGCCTCCGTATAAATCCCGTTTCTGATGCCCTCTGGGTTCTCTGAAACGGGGGGGGGGGGGCGGGGGGGGGGGGGGGGGGGGGGGGGGGGGGGGGGGGAAAGGGGTGTCTGTCATTTCCGGCAGGTAAAAACACTGCTAATGTTTGATCCCTCTCTGGGTCCGTTCTGAGCACCAGAGACGCAAGAAAAGCGGATTTCAACGGGGTGCAAAAATGCCTGTGAAGATACCCCAATACTTTTTTATTTTTGTTTTTTCACTTTACATTTTTTTTTACATTCACTTTGGGTCCACCCCGCAGCTCCCAAAAATGGGCCCTCCATGTTGGGAACTACAACTTCCATCATGCATTTGTATAATCTATAACAGTGGGCATTGATGGGGAGTTGTGTTTTTCCCAACAGCTGGAGGCCCCGTTTGAAAATGTGCGTGCGTGTGGTGTTTGTGTGTGAGAGAGAGGACCCCCCCTCCCCCTGGGTGTATTGACTGAGAGAGGGCCCCCAACAGGGCCCCCTGGGAGGAGGGGGAAAAACCCGTCATCCAAAACCCCCCGGCCGGGGTGAGGAGGGGGGGCCCCCTCCCCGCCCCCACACGGCCCCCGGGGTTAGAAGGGGGGCCCCCTCCAGCCCCCCATGGCCTTGGGGGTTTGAAGGGGGGCCCCCTCAACCCCCACAGGGTAGGGGGGAGGGGGGGGTCTTCTCCAGTCCCCACACGGCCTGGGGGTGAGGGGGGGCCCCCTCAACCCCACACGGCAAGGGGGCCCTGTGTGTGGGGGTGGAGAGGGCCCCTCCTCCCCCCCGGGCCCTTTTGGGGGGTGGAGAAGGGGGGGGGGGCCCCCTTCCCCCCCCCCCCGGGGCCTGTGGGGCTTGAAGGGGCCCCTCCACCTCCCCCCCGGGGCCTGTGGTGCTTGAGGGCCCTCTCACCCCCCCCCGGGCCCCTGTGGGTGCTTGAGGGCCCTCCCCCCCCCCCCGGGGCCCTGTGGGTGCTTGAGGGGCCCGGGGGAGGGGGAAGGGCCCCCCAAACACCCCCATGGCCCGGGGGGGGGTGGAGAGGGCCCCCACCATACACAACATGAAGGGGTGAAGGGGGCCCCCATGTGGTGGGGTGCGCGTCCCCACATAAAAATCCCGATTGGCCCCGGGACCATCCTCCCGGAGAAACTTTGGAGGGGGTCCGGCCCCCCCGGGTCTGGCCAGCGCGACAAATCTTCTATTACATAAGTGGTAGCCTGTAGCTGAGCTGAAGTCGGGGCCTCCCTCGTTCCCCCCTGCTCTCGATGTGCCCCGGGGGGGGGATGCGGAACGTTTGGAACCGTGAAGCTCCGCCCCTCGGGGCGGGGCCCCCCATTCAAAATTTTCTGCACCCCCCGCCACAGACAAGAGGAGGCGGGGGGCCGGGGCCCCCCTCTGGCAACAGCGGCCCCGGGCTCCTTACGTAAGTCATCGCAGGCTGCCATGAGCCCGGGAGCGCGGGCCCCCCCCCCCCGCACCGCCCCCCTCCGCCTGCTGGCGTAACTAAAAGGGGGGGGGGGGCTAACAAAAGCGGGGCCGCGGCCCCCGGCCAACCAACCATCCCCCCCCCCTCCCCCCCCGGAACTCTCACCTTGTGAGCGCGGCGCTGGGGGTGTCTACTTTTGTTAAAAAAAAAAAAAAAAAAGGGGAAAAAGCGGGCCGCTTTTAAAGGGGCCCTTTATCTTTGGGCCCCCTCGGTGTACGGGGTTTACCCCCCGTACGGCAGCGTGCACAAGTAAAGTGCAGAAAACTTTTTACATAAATGGAGTCCATTTATGTAAACAAATGTCTAGCAAGGGGATGGAACATTTTACTTGAATGCCTATATATCTGTTTATTCCCCTATAGCACGTAAGTGTAGGCACCTGTTTCCTTCATTGTTTTATTTCACTCTTACTACCCCAATATATCCTGGTTCATTCCCACCTTAGCAAGGTAAAATGCTAGGCATCTTTTGGGAATAAAAGTTTAATTTCACTCTAAACTTCCCTATATGTCCTTTCATTCTCCACCTATCATCACAAGGAAAGTGCAGCATTTTTTTCCAGGAAAATGTGTTATTTCACTCTAAGTTCCTATTGTCCTTTCAAACCCCCTTCAGCAAGGAAAGTGCTAGACAACTGTTTACATGAAATATGAGTCCATTCATTGTAAAAAAAAACTGCCATATATCAGTTTATTCCCACCTAAACAGGCACAGGGAAAGTGCTAGGCACCTATTTACGTGAAATAATTGTTTTTATTTCACTCTAAAACTGCTAAATATTTGTTCATTCCCCACTATCAGGGAAGGTAAAGTGCTAGGCACCCCGTTTTTTGGATATTTTATTTCAATCAAAAAACATATATCCTGTTCTCCCCACCTATCATGCAAGTAAAGTGCAGGACCCTGTTTCTAATTGGAAAAATGTGTTTTTTTACTTTAAATCCCATATATCCCGTTCATTTTTCCCCCTTTCATGCAAAGGTAAAGTGCTAGGCATCTGTGCCCAGGAAAAATGTTAATTTCACTCTAAACTTCCTATTGTCCTTTCATTCCCCCCTATCCCGCACAGGTAAAGTGTAGACACCTGGTTTTTTCATAAATAGGATCCATTTCCCTTAAACTGCCCTATGTATTTTCTCTTTCATTCCCCCACCCTATGCACAGGGGAAAGTGCTAGGCACCGTTTTATGGAATGTGTTTATTTTAATATAAATCATTTTTTATATTCTATTTTTTTCAATCAAACGTTATTAGTTTTAAAACCTTTTTTTACCTCTCCTTACTCTTTATATTAAATAATGTTCATTCTTTTTCTTCATTCTTTTTCTTCATGCTTTTTAGTGTGACCCACTGTAGTGTAATAACTGATAATAGCTGTGTAGTATGGGAAGTGATAACTGATAATAGCTGCAGAGCAGAGGAAAAACCCTTCTTGCAAAATATAAAACCCGAGGATGTTCCCTTCATGACGCAAGCACAAGTATTGAAAATGGAAAGGAATTGTTTGAGTTTTTTTTCAGAGTTGCGGGGGTTTTTAGACAAGAATTTAGCTTTATTTAATAAACTTGGGGCAAGCAGAACATCCACAAAGGAAAGAAAATCCGTTACAGAGGTCAGGGGTCAGCCCCCGGGGGGGTTTATTTAGAAAATTGTTAGTTGATAAAATATAAATACTGACAGAGAAGCCCTGGGCCACCTTCCTGAAGGGGCAATCATGGGTTACCAGTGGGGAAAAAGCAGTGGCAAATGGAGGAAATAATGGTTAAACCAAGGCGCTGTTTGCTGAAACACATGATCAATCCCCTACCATTCCTTAGAGATTATTTCTGTGGACTAGGGGCAAGTGATCAAAGCAAGAATAAGAGAGCGAACCTGCCAAACTCCTACAGTTTGTGACATTATAACTGATGGTAGCATGCAAGTTCTCAGGTCACATAAAGTATCAAGAAAAACAAGATTGTATGTAGAGTCTAAGGCCTTGTCCCCCACGGCAGGGGTTTTCAGAAGGTTTTCGGTTTTGAAAAACCGGGTGCAAATGGCTTACAAACTTTAAAAAGGGTTTTATGGAAAACCCCCCCAAACGGTCCCCCCTGCACGGGTTTTTTGCCCCGGTGGTTTTCAGACCGCCATTTTTCCGAAAAACTTTAGCATTTATTTTTTCACCGGTTTTGGGGGGGAAAATGTCAGTGAAGGGGAGGGGTTTTCTTTATTTAAAGCAGAAATACCACCCCCCTGTCGTGTGACGGCCCGAAAACAGTACAAATCCTTGATAAATGACCATATTTGTCCTGTGCCTGGGACACGCCCTAAGGGCTATAATCCTGTTTCCTCAATTAGCATTCATTCAGGTGTAAAGTTTTAGGTAGTTGTGGAAAAAAAGTCTTCAAAGTGAAAATGCTTTTGGATTTAATAATTTATGAAACTTGAATGAACGAGAGAGATCTAAATCAATTAATATTTGCTGTGACCTTTCCTTGCTATGAAGTGGCCCCACAGAGCCCTGATCTGATGATCATGGGATTACATAAAGCATTGGAGCAACTGTGTGCACAGAAGATCTGTGGTTACTTCTCCAAGATGTTTGGAAGATCCTCCCTGCCCAATTCCTTCAGACACTATGTATAAGTCTACCTAGAGGTATAGGCAAAGGGTGATCACACCAAATAATGATTCAATTTTGTTTTTTCTTTAGTTCAGTCGTTTTGCATTTAGTTCATTGATAAAAATAAACGTAACACTTCTGTTTTTGGAAGCCTTCTCACATCTGCCTAACACATTACAGTATTGTATGTAATGAGACAAGGGTGACAAAGTGCAGTGAAGAGGGGGACCGTAGTGGATCAAGTATCACAAATGCATAATATTAGAAATGTATCCAAAAACTGTAGTAAATTGAGGTTAAGGCCCCGTTCACATGGCTTATTTGCCGACAGATTGGCGCCGTATTCCGCGCCGGATTTGCGCTTCAATACGGCGCCAATCCGTCGGAGTCATTACGGTAATCCACTGCTCTCATAGAGAACAGTGGATTCCGTCGCTCCTCCCCGCTCGGCAAATCCGCCGCGGGGGGAGAAAGTGACATGCACATTATTTACGGCGCGGAGCCCCGTAAACAATGCATTGTCTATGGGGCCGGGAGCGGCGCCCCCGCCGCGCTCCGGCCTCGCCCCCATCCCGCCCCTTATTCACGGCGGATTTGTGCGCTCAATACGGCGCACAAATCCGTCGGGAATAAGCCGTGTGAACACGGCCTCAGGGGATGTTGTGCAGCCTGGCAACATAGACAGTATTGATAAATAGAACAGTAAGGGTCCGTCCACACGGCAAGGTTTTTGATTGGATGTTCGGATTTGAAAACCGACTGTCAATCTTCTACATATTCTTTAATAGAAAGTCTGTCAGCAGTCCACACTGAATGGATTTTCTGCCAGACGTTTTTTTACACCACCAGTGTTCAGAAAAACTTTGAACATGCACAATCTTCCTTCCAGTTTTCAGGCGGAAGATGTGCATTTCAATGGTTGAGGGGGACGGCCGAATCCACAAACCATGGACAGAACCATCCCCCAAAACCATACTTCCCCCTGCCGCCCCTCTGTGATCACGTGGGCGCACACGGTGACGTCACAACCCCGCGCCGCCCGCGCTGAGCGCAGAGGCTGCAGGAAGAGGAGCGGAGCGAGCGGTGCATCGGGGGGAGCGTGGCCGAGGTGAGTAAGTTATTATTTTACTTGCCCCTAAGCCTGCCTATACACACTCTAAGCCGCCTGTATACCGCTTAAGCCGCCTGTATACCCCTTAAGCCACCTGAATACCCCCTAAGCCGCCTGCTGTATACCCCTTAAGCCTACCGTATACCCCCTTAGCCTACCTGTATAGCCCCCTAGCCTGCCTTTATAGCCCCCTAGCCTGCCTAGATACCCCCAGCCTGCCTGCATAGCCCCCTAAAGGCTGCCCATATAGCTCTAAGTCTGCCTGCCTGAATATCTCTACCGTGAAGCCTGCCTGCCTATATAGCCCCATAAAGCTTGCCTACCTACATGGCCCCTATAGCCCACCTAACCCCTGTCTACCTGTATGGCTCCCTATAGCTACCTAAACCCTGCCTGCCTATATGGGCACTCTATTGGCTACCTAAACCGTGCCTATTTGGGGCCCCATATATCATATCTAAGCCCTGCCTACCTAAATGGACCCCATATAGCCAGGGGGGCAGGTGCTGGAAAAGTCAGGATTCTAGGATATTTGTGTTTAAATCTGCAGGAATAAGTGGCCGGGAGACGTCATCATGATGGCGGACTGGACCGGATGCAGAACAAAAGAGAAAGTCAACGACTCATCTGAAAGATGTCACCTGTGAGTCACAAGATGTAACTGCACTGTAATCACTTATATGTCTACACAGCCTGTGTACACTGGTGTCTACCACTATATGGTCACTGTATGCTGGTTATACAGTCTGCAGGGCCCGTGTGCACTAGTATATACCACTATATGGCGGTACTATTGGTATTTGTGTACTGATCAGTAATAGTGTTGGGGTATTATTCAGTCACTACGTGTAATTTGTGGTCATGCTCTGGTGGTATATTTTGGTCCATATGTAGTAGGGTTATTGGTAATATTGGTTTTGGTATAGAGGGATTTGTTTGGTAGCAGTATGATGGTGAGATGTAGGGTGAGGTATTTACCTCTTGTATTATCTATATTATCTAACAGCATGTCCTGGTACATGGTCGTGGTCAGGGAGGTGGGCGAGCGGAGGGGTAGGGGGCCCCATCCAAAAGTTTGATTTGGGGCCCTGACTTCTCTAGTTACGCCCCTGGCCTAAAGGTGCGTTCACACAGTGTAAAGGGGGACGGTTCTGTCTGTGGTTTTCGGATTCAGCCGCCACTCTTCACATTGACATGCTCATGTTTTGCCCAAAAACCGGGTGGAAAAATGAACATTTTCTAAGTAAGGTGTACGAAACCGTACGGCAGAAAATCCGTGCAGTGAGACCTATTGAACAGATTTTCTACTTAAAGGCGTTGTCTCAACATTGTTTCATCTTACCTCAGTCCTGTTTTCTTGGTTTCATTTTGAATTCAGGGGTGTGTTTACTGGCTTCTACTGGGCTAAAGTAGAAGCCAGGTCTGTTGCTATAGCAACCAGTGCTGGCAGCCTATCATGTGAGATCAAACCGGTCTGTAGCTATAGCGACCTCAGGAGCTGATGCAGCTCATACAAGAGGGGATATCTCAGAATAGGTAGGACATTGTTAATGGACACATATTGCAAAGTGACTTGTTTTTTCAAGATCTTTAACATAAAAAGCAATCCTTGTAGTGAGACAACCCATTTAAGTCTATGTTAAAGGTTGACAGTCGGTTTTCAAATCCGAAAACTGTATGTAAATCCGACTGAAAACCAGTGCCGTGGGGACGGACCCTAAAAGGTTGTTCACACGGCGTTTTGGGATCCGAAAACCACATTCAAAAACGCAGCAATGATCGGATCCTAAGCGGATCCAACACGCAGCTGCGTATTTGGATGTGTGTTGGATGCTGCAGGATCGCACCCTATAGTTTATTATAGGGCTCCTGCTGTGTCTTTCAGACCAAAAATAGACG